>OMLC01042261.1:0-22094 GCA_900302585.1 Regalecus glesne
GTAATGAGTGAAATATTAACTTGGCAGCTGATGACTACATGAAGCATGAAACAGGCTTGTAATGGCCATGATTGGAAGAAATTACTTGAATTACTGAATTTTGTATATGGGTTGTGGTAGCCCAGTGGTAACTGTGCTTGCTTCAGGAACTGATGAGGCAGAAGGAGTGGGTTTGAATCCATTGTGGGGCATCAGGAAGGGCATCTGGCCTTAATCCCCCGAGCTCCATTCAAGTTTGTGTCCAATCCCACAATGTGGGGACTAATCATGACATGTAAAAATGGGTCTTCACCAGATTTTATATAAACTGGTTTCTGAGTTACCAAATGTAATTCAGTCATGTGCATACAATGACAATAAAGTGTCTCAATCTCAACACAAGTAGATGTCAGCCTACGGTCTCATCCACGAACTTTGTACCCTGCTCCCTGCAAATGATTTTGTTTTAGCTGACATTATGTTGAAGATGTTAGGCCTTTTGGATCTTTTGTTTGACAGTTCATGTGGTTGTGTTTTTACTATCCATTCAGTGTAATTGTTCTTTTTGAAGGCTTCATCCATACTCCCATAGTTTGAGTGCAAGTCATTTGCCAAAAAAGAAACAAGGTGAACAACTGACAGTGATTGAAAGTGTTATGATTATTAGTTAATTTTTTTCAAAAGATATTGCAATAATACCGTTATCATGAATAATTCAATCCATCAATCATCAACTGCTTGCTTATCTAAAGTGATGTCGTGGCATCATAGTAGAGCCTTTCCCAGTGCTCATTGGCCAAAAGGCAGGGAAACACCCTGGACGGATCATTATTCTATCGTTGGGGTTGAGCCGTTAGGGGTTCAGTATCTTGCTCAAGGACACTTCGACATGCTTTCTGCAAGGGCAGGGGATTGAAATACCAATCCCCTGATTACTAGACAACCGCCCTTCCTCCTGAGCTATGCAATGATAAGTATGTAGTGAAAGTCTGAGAATGTGATAGCCTTATCCTGAACAGGCTAAAAAACATGATTTCTCAGAAAATAATTGACACCTCTATAACCGTTGGCCAAGAAATAACTATACTAATTCGTTTTCCAAGCTGCTTATCTTAATTTAGGGTCACAGGGGACTGAAGCCTATCCCTGCACTCACTGGATGGACGGCAGGGAAACACCCTAGACAGGTCACCAGTTCATCACAGAGCAGACACATTCATAAACACATTCACACCTTGGGGCAATCCAGTGACTCTAATTCACCTGACTTACATGTATTTAGACTGTGGGAGGAAACTGGAGCCTCTGGTGGCAGCCCACACAGAAGAACATCCAAATGCCACACAGAGTTGCCCCCGGCCAGCTGACTAGAAATCAAACCCAGAGCTTTTTTGATATGAGGTGACAATACTAACCACTGTGGTGCCCAATAACCCTATAGTATATCTTTATCAACTGGGAGACCCACTGGTTTCTGTGTTTAGTATTATTGCAGTAAAGGGATTTAAAGTATTAGTTCCAATGTGTGAAATGAACGGCAAAATCTCTTCTGGGAAGCAGCAGCTATGCCCACTTCGCTCCAATAAGCCTGAAGATAGGATAGACTAAGTATCATTGAGTCCAGTATGGGAGAAGGGAGTAGAGTAGCATGACGTCTCTAAAATAACATAACTATTAAAGCACCTATCACCTTGGTGGATCAACAGATATCACTCTCATCACACAAAATCCCCAAGGTTGACACAAATTTGTTTTATAGGCTTCAGTGTCCTTAGAGGATCTTGACTTGTACCTGTGTGTTCATATACGAGTATGGCCCTCTCCTTCACAACAACAGATGACAAACAGCGATGACATTGGCAGTCATGGCCTACAACGGTTGAAGTACTCTCCTATTCTTTAAGAATGGCTGTGAAGAATGATATTTTTAATAAAGGCTTACCCCACATGGCTGGAAGATAAGCCCGTCTACTTCATGGCTGACCTGGGATGTGAAGTTACCTTCCAGCAGCTGAAAAATACAAAAGTTTTTTTTTAGCCAGACTCAAAACAGATACGTGACAAAAAGCAGCAGTTAAGGATTTAGCTATAAATAAAAAAGACATCAATTCATCAAATCACTGGCCACCAACAAAACTGATACTCCACTCAAAAAGATAGTCAATCATTAGGGTGTGACATGGCTGAGACTGGGCCCCGTAATATTCTGCAGATACAAAGCAATACTTTGTTTACGACGGTCATTTATCTGTCATAATTAGTCTCCATGTTGTGGGGATGGACAAAGAACGTAGATGGAGCTTGGGGGATTAAGGTTGGATGCCTTTTTTGATGCCCTGTGGTGGGCGTTATTGTTATTGTGTTAAGTTATTGTGTGAAAGGAAGCATTTCCACACACACACACACGCGCGCACACACACGCGCGCGCGTATATAAAAACCCCATTATTAGCTATCTCCTGTAGGCTTTTTTGCTCTGTGATCTAAAACAAAACACCCACCCCATATATTCAAGCGATTTCTGAATCTGACATTTCTTAAATCCTATTATTTCATTTACACTTAGGCACAAATGTTGTTCCTCAACAATGGGCTTGGCTTTGAATGGAAGCTTTTCCAGTCTGTCAGTCTTCTTCAAATGTTCAATCTTTCTTACAAAGTCTTACAAAGACTTTGAGCAACACCCAAGCTAGAGTTTGGCAGTGCCTTTAACAAAATGGGGTAGTGTAATCAAACAGCCTTGTGAAGTTTGTGGACAGTACAAGTATTGTAGGGTTGAGCTCCCATGGGGACAAGACGGCCTACAGGGAGGAGATTACCATCCTAGAAAAGTGGTGCCAGTACAACCACCTCTTAGTGAAGGTCTCCTAGACAAAGCAGGTCATTGTGGATTCCAGGAGTGGTGGAAGCACACTCCCCCCGCCAATCACCATCAATAGCACAGTGGTGGAGAAGGTGGACAATTTCGGATATCCGGAAGCAACATCCATAAAGAACTGACATGGGCTAACAACACCATCACTGTTAAAGAAAAACTCAACAGCATCTATATGGCTTCAGGTGCCTAAAGAAATTTAGCCAGAGGCCCTAAAACCTCAGGGACCACTACCCGGGCACCATAGAGAGACTGCTGACAGACTGCTTCACCATCTGGTATGACAGCTATACCAGCAAGGACCACAAGGCCCTGGGTAGGGTTATGTGCATAGCCCAGGAAATCACTGGATGTCAGCTGCTCAGTGCGCAGGAGATGTGCACCCAGCGGTGCCTTGGGAAGTCCTTTTATTCTTGTCTTTACTTATTTTATACCTTATTCTAATTTTATCTATCGTTACCTTATATTTGTTCTGTAATAGTCTCCCAGCCAGTCTTTCGCACGAGAGTACTTGTATAACCAGAGTGACAATAAACATCTTGAATCTTGTGGAGCACCAGTGTTCAACTATCTGACTATGGACTTAAAAGGCAAACAGTGAAACAAGAGAAAAAATGGGGTGAAATGACATGTCTGAAATAATTCAAATATGGAAAAGAGTTAAAATGTAAAATGAAACTGATGGAAAGATTAAAATGTAGCAGTAGAAAGCAGCTGTCAGAATATGTCGTGTCACATCATTGTCAACCACATATCCAAAGTCGGATCGTGGATTTACTGGCACCTATCCCAGCATTCATTGAGCAGAAGGGAGAGCAACACTCTGGATAGGTCATGAGTCCATTCCAGGGTAGGCATTGGGGAATAAGACCGGATGCCCTTCCTGACACCCCCGCAATAGGTTAGAACCCATAATATCTACCAGAGAGTAGCCACAGCCCCTCTAATCATAATATATTTGTATTAATGGTAACAGTCTAGAGTCATTGCAACAAGATCACAGGATGACTTGGGGCTAAAATAACTGATGATCTAAGAAATGCATCAGCTTTTTAACGAAACTAAAAACATTTTTTATCCTTGTGGAAATCTTTTAAAAAGCAACCCCTGAGAAATCTCCGGAGAGATAACTTGATACCCAAACCATGCCATACATTTATGCTGAGGGAGCATATAGATTAGCAGACAGGAAATGGCCTCAGTCGATAAAAAGCTAATGCATTTGTAAGAAAGATCAAGTATCAGACTGGTCCCATCAAGATGAACTAAGTTAGAAAAGCAAAGTGAAAGACTAGAGAGCACTCAGTAGAATGTAGATGTCAGCCATCTCCTCTTCTCTATACATGCACAGATGGACAGGAAAAAGGTTTTTTTTCCCCTGCCTTTATAAGACTTGCACAGTGCCCAAATTGACTAGACAAGAAACATGGGAGGAAAAAAATTGTTAATAAATAGCAGAAATGGTCTGCTTTTATGTGTCATTAGTCCCCATGTTGTGCAGTGCCCAAAGCTAAAACAAATTGAATAAAAATCCCTTCGCCCGTAAGTCTGTAAATGTACAGTCTCCTTAGCAGACCCTCAAATGAAAGCAACCAAGTCTAATATTAAATGACAGAGGGCAGGCTATCATAATTTCAAAGCCTTCATTAAAAGACTTTAAAAACGTTTAACTGTTCCAATGTTCATGGTACAAAATGAATGAAGGCGAATGTCTACTCCCGGGACTGACTTTCATTCATAAAACAATTGTAAGAAAACAACTCAGCCATGGGAAACTTTTCATTGTAACTCCTGAGATGGTTTCCAGCCTTGGCTGTAATTAATCGTACTCTTGACATTTTATTTTATAGTGGAATGTTAACATTGGAGACTGGGACTTCCATGTGACGGTAAGCTAAATAAGGCAAATAATTTTTTGTTTATCCAGAGTTGCTTCAGTTCTCTTGCCCTGAGATTTGGAGTGAACAATTTTCCTGGCTTATGAAAAATAATCAACTTCTCATTTACTTTCAAGATACCCAAGTACATGTTTTGATTTTGACACTATCACGACCTGATCTGATTCAACCGTGATGCAAGTCATGCATGTTGGTGGTTGACTTGGATTGGCCAGCAATAGAGAGAGCACTGGTTGAGCGAGCTAGAATCAAAGGGAAGAGGGAGTGGCGATAATGGGAAAAATATTTTTTTGAATGGTGTTAATCACTGCAATCACAAGAGATACACCATCATACACTCATAACTGCACAAACAATTAGGCTGATAGGTCCAGTAGTTTATGAGATAAGCCACAGATAGACAGGCATGGTAGTGTGTGCCTGTCTATGCATATGCATACGCTCTCGACCAAAAACAATCCCCTTCAGGTGATTGTTTTTGAGGAGGATGAAAGTTTAAAAGGTGGCACAAACACTCTACTAGCCAGAGAGGCTGTTGTAGTTTATTCCATTTCTTGTCAGGGAGTAATGGAAACAATTTAATTCTGAATTAACAATGGCATTCAAGGCATCCATAGGGTGACTGGTTATATCAAGAAGGGCATCCAACGTAAAAATGTTCCTTATCATTATGTGGTTTGACAGGATCCATTGTGGCGACCCACGAGAAATAAGGAACAACCCAAAAGAAGAAAAATAAGAAGACTTGACTTTTAAATAAACTTTAATAATATTACAATATAATTCTTGTTCAGTTCACACCACGGATGAGAAAATATATGCATGTATATAAAATGTATGGTGTAAGTAGATATAATGCAATTATATATATATGTGTGTGTGTGCGTGTGTCTATGTGTAGAAGAAGAAACAAGAATCAAGGCATCTGAATAGTCTTCTATTTTCATCCAAATTTAAACTTTCACGTAGAGGTTTGGACATAGACTTTGTGTCCGGGAGAAGAGGATAGAGGGCCATTGAATCAAGGAGCTGTCATCAGCTGCTGAGAGTGCAGAGGAGCTCTGACACATTTGCTATGCAGCAGATGACAGATCATCATATTATGCCTTGCTGCTGTATAGACAAACAAAAAACCTTAAACCACACAGAAAAAAAGAGCATAAAGCCTAATGTAACTAGAGTGGCACCTCATGTAACACTGGTTTCGGGTGCCAGTACAACAGCCACATAAAACGGCATTAACAATCTCATAAGACACAGAGTCACCTCTGGTTCTTTGAAATAAAGCCTCTCACTCATACATTTTTCAAGCATTAGCCTAATTTGCATGCATAATTGTGGTGTCAAGTAGCCCATCACCTATGATAGCACAGGACACGCTGTATCCCTCATCACTTCACACACGTGAAGTCTTTCACAAATCAGAAAGTCTATCGGAAGAGAAAGAATATAGGTGCATATTTGTATTCTGCTAATAAGCCTAAAGAGTGACTCAAATACCTAAACCAGTCAAGATATATGAAAATTGCTAATAATATGTAACACAAGCCTCCTGCAATATAACGGAGAACTATGAAGTCTATAAAGCTGTACAAGAGCCAATGCTCCTTTTCAGTTTGGAGCAAAAGTCTTCATTCTCTTTCTTGCTTATTAATAAGCTTTAGTATGATTATCTTCTCTTGGTTGGAAAATGTGGTCCATTTTGGCAGTGTTTAATGGTGGTTAATTGGTTCGACTTTCGCACGAACCACCTCAATCTTTACATTAGGGTTTCTTACTAACTTAATTTGCAGCTTGATGGTTTCAGCTTGAAACCTGCCAAATGCTTAAGTTATAACAGAGAAACAAACCTAAGCTATCATCAATCCAATAATTGCCATTATTTCAAATTACTTCTTAAACTGAAACACGATAATCTGTACAACTGTGAAATACATCCCCCACCACACACACACAATATTTACAAATAAGAATATAACTTCAAGTACAACTGAGATACCTGGCGGTAACAGATGACTGCTGTGGTTGATATCACTTTGAAATAGTCTTTCTTACAAACACGGGACATGAGACCCTACGACAAATCTTATATCTTTGCTATATTAAGTCCATCAAACCAAGTAATATCCTGACCCAAAGTAACTCAAAAAGAGCAAAGCTTTGGATCAATACTTAAATGCCAAACATGTACTCACTTTAAAGGACATGTTCTGGGAAAACACATCAAATGCTCAGCCTTGACACGACTCAAGGTTAAAAAATGAGACTGAAACCACGGAATATTAGAATCAGATCAGCATCACAATCAGTTTATTGGATATGTAGGTTTTCACATATACAGAATTTGACTCTGGTTTCATGGCTCTCGCAGGTACTTCACATAAAATGATAACACAATAACACTTCGATATTCACCTATATACACAAAGATTGACTATTACACAGGCAAAAATAAGATAATAAAGCTCTACGGTGCAGCTAGTGTATCAGAGATAGTGAAATAAATGTTAGCGGGTTACTTACAGTAAATGACATGACAAATCATACTAGCGTACAGTACAGTATATACAATATACATGGTTGGAATTTGACTGCTAAGCATTCATTTGAATGGCAGTCCAAAGGAATAAAATATTTTCACATCCAGTTGTTATGATGTGCAGCACTCTGTAAGCAGCTACCAGAGGGGAGGAGTTCGAAGAGGCTGTGAGCAGGATGTTATGGGTCTGCAGTGATATCGCCTGACCATTTCCTGACTTTAGAGACATATAAGTCTTGAATGGAGGGCAGGTTGGCGCCAATGATTTTCTCTGCTGACCCAACTGTCCGTTGAAGTCTCGCCCATTCCTGTTTTGTAGCCAATCCAAACCAGACAGTGATGGATGTGCAGAGGACAGTGTAGAACTGAATCAGCAGTTCTGAGGTAGGTTGAACTTCCTTAGCTGACGGAGAAAGTACATCCTTTGCAGGGCCTTTCATATGATTGTGTCTATGTTGGATGTCCAGCTTGGATCCTGCAGAATGAGGAGCCCAGAAATCTGTAGTTTTTACCACAGATACCGGCTATTGATTATTGTGTGTGGGCAGTGTAGGAGGGCTTCTACTGATATCCACCTTCATCGCCACAATTTTGAGCATGTTCAGCTCCAGACTGTCATGGCTGCACCAGAGTTAAACCTCCTGTCTATATGCACGGTCTCGGATAAGGTCAATGATGGTTGTGTTGTCCACAATCTCCAGGTGTTCAATAGATGGGTCTCCTGAGGTACAGCCATTTGCATAGAGAGGAGAGCACATATCCCTTGGGGGCGCCAGTGCCGATTGCATGGGTGCTGGATGTAGTTTTCTCCAGCCTAACCTGCTGCCTTCTGTCTGTCAGGAGGTTTATAGTCCACAGACAGATGGGGGCTGGTACAGTGAGCTGGGTGAGTTAAGAGTGGAGGAGATTTGGGATGACGGTGTTGAACTGAGCTGAAGTCCACAAACAGGTTCCTCACATATGTCCCTGGGGAGTCAAGGTGTTGGAAAATATATTGCAATCCCATGTTGACGGCATCTTCCAGTGACCTATTTGCTCGGTGAGGTGATGGGCAAGCCACATCTAAAATACAAGACTGACAGTAACCACAAGAATGATGAACGAGTCCAAATGGGTCAAACGTGAAGTCTTGACAATCATCCTGACACAGAGAAGGCAGATAGCCAAAGTAAAAAGAACTAATGCCTTTATGAAGCAACAGCATGTGGGCGGTAGGATCTGGGAGTTCCATTTCAGCTCTCTTGCTACATTAGCACACCCACCCACCACTTCCAGTGCGAACACAACAATCCTTGGATGGAGTGATGAGCAGAAAGAAGACTCACAAATCCTCCCCCAACTAGGATGTTCCTTAGAGTATTCTCATAGAGAGGGGGTTGTGACCCTGCTTTGATGATAAACCTCTTTAGGAAGAAAACACAATTCTGTACCTGGTATTGTAGGATGGAGGAAAGCAGAGCCAAACAACACAGACCCATTAAGAGATGAGACTTTCACTCGGGACTTGAGTGCAATCGGACAAGGAAGGGATGGGGGCAACTCTGCATGCAGGAAGAGCTTACAGGTTGAGCAGTGCACCTCTGACTGCAGAGCAAGTGTCAGGGATTCAAGTCAGCTATTTTCTTAAGGCCAAGCAAGATGAGACACATGGATGAAGCCAATTTACTAGTGCTGGGAAAACTATGGGCCTCATGCAAGAACCTTCTCACAAACTCTTGGAAGAACCCCACAAGAGAAATCAACATCGAATTTACAAATAGCTCTTAACCACCCAGCTTGTTCTTACTAGCATATTAAATATTGAACTTAGCCTGTTCCAAAATTAAGTAGGAGAGGCAACCTTAAATTAACATATTTAACATCTCAAATGAAAGATGACTTTGAGTGTTGTGTGTACTTTAGAATAAATAAATAATACAAGATAGATTGAGCAGCTGATCCTTTTACATCAAGACATGCCGTCGAAAAAGCAACTTTAATAAATTCAACCACAGCGGATAATAAAGTTGCATTGTATCAATTGTTCATTGTATCATTGTTCAAATATCAAAGTGCTGCTGTTATAGCTGATATAGAGCTATAACATCTTTCACTAAAACATTCATGTCTCAAGAGTTATGCAAGAGTGCAGTGTGTGTGGAGGTTAGATCTGCTATATCCCTTTTCCTCCTTTTTGTGGCTGCACATAAGGATTTAGTAGGTCTTGACAAAAAGAAAAGGAACCATTTTCCAAAACATCCATTGGTATGTTTGTGTTGATGAGATTATATCAGTCAACATACTTTTATATGTATGTGTACACATCCACACTTCTTATTATTTATCTTAATTTACCTTATTTTATCTTTAGCTCATGTTTTTGTAATGGAGCCTCCAGCCTAAGAATGTCACTTGATTATAATTGTACAACCAGAGTGAAAATAATAATGTCAACTCTTGAATATGAAGATAAAACACATTCTAAAATAAAATATCATCAACATGTAATTATTGTATTTGTGCATAGGCGTTAATCACTAGTCGTTAATCTTACCATTGAAATAAACCATACCAAGAGAAAATTGGTTATTGCATCATATGCAATAACCAATTTTATTGGTATGGTTTGGTATTGGTATTTATTGATATGGTCAATGCTGAATCAAGCTTCTATTTGTAAGATAATGCCCTGAGAAGTCTGCCTCCACTGAGGCAGACACCTCACCCAACCACAGAGGAAGCAAAGGAGAGACAGTTCTCTGAGGATGTTGACATTCAATGCGTAAATCAAACCGTGCACGGTTAACAAAAGCTTTTGAATTAATTTTACTACTACAGCTATGAATGATGAAAATGCAGCAATGTGTAAATAAGCCCTGCTAGGAATTCATGGGACTAGAACAATTGGGTAAGCTCTCACCCAGGCTGACACCTCGTACCCTATCAACAGCCAGTGATTACAAAACAACTCTAATCATACAAAAATGACTTACTCTCGCTAACAAAACTCCCATCTTCTCATAGTTAACTTGACATTTTAAGGCAGTAAAAGCTGAACAGAATAAAGGAATAGGCTTCTCAATCCCATATACATCAAGCATATATCCTGTAAAGTGATTCTTACTCAACCAAGTTACACAGAAAAGATGCCTCATAGAGGAAAAAGATCTGAACAAAGCAGACTTTGCGTTGCCTCGAGCTATTAAAAAGCACATATGCATGCATAATTTGTTTGCTTAATTTTAATGATGGATAGTAAACTAGATGACCATTACACTCCTTTGAAACACACACACGCGCGCACGCGCGCGCGCACACACACACACACACACACACAGGTTATGAAATCATATTTAAACATTTACATTCATAGTGAATTTCATTTATTGCAATTTTCCGGTCTCAGATGCCCTCTAAGGTATAGATGGCAGACAGAGATTCCTGAAAAACCTCATGTGAGACTCAACTCTTGCAAAGGAATTAAACTCTGCATGGATCCACGCGTTTGGATGTTTTATTTCTAGTAATGTACATATGTAAAATGGTGCAGTACTTCAAACATTGATAACATCCAGCCGGTGTATGCACACATTTTCTCTCTTTACCATAGGGAATTATTTTTCTTACATATCACCAGTTTTCATTTCAGTTTGCTCAGTAAACCTGGACAGAAATGATGTGCTCTTCTGTCAAGGCTGCTTTATTTTCTTGTCCATTCTCGTCTTATAGCAATGAGCACTTTGGGTGTGCCAATGTCATCACAAGGGAGGAGGATAGATTGATATTCCAGTCAGACCACAGGGCTGTTGCCTGAGGCTACTTTCAACCCTAATGTGAGTGGCTCTCTGAAGCTAGTTTAAATCACCAAGCCTACATCCGGGTGTGAGGGCAGGACTGCTTAACTACTATTTGGTTTTGGGCCAAACAAGGTTACAGTGTAGAGAAATGGCAATATCATAATGCTCCTCTTGGTCTTTCTGGAATTGTTCCCCATCTTCGGAAGAATTTTAACATCATTCCAATTCCGATGATCAGTAAGCCTTAAAATCCTTTATGACTTGTGACCTAGAGCATTAACATCAACAGTAATGAGAACTCTGGAGAATACTGTCGAATCAAAAATTATGGATGTAAACAGATCAACTCTTGACCCCACGGAGTTTGTGTCTTGGAGAGATGTTGCTGAAGTAAAGTAATTTAATTTGAACTCTATAACATAAGCATCTAGAACAAACAAGCACATACAATTAGGTCCATAAATATTTAGACAGTGACAATTTTCACAAGGTCAGCCCTGTAGGCTACCACAATGGATTTGAAATGAAATAATCAAAATGCAGCAGTGCAGACTTTCAGCTTTATTTTGAGGTAATTTACATCAAAATAGAGGGAAGGGTGCAGGAATTTCAACAATTTTCATACACTGTCGCCTCATTTCAAGGGACAAATGAATATATAATCTTATATAAAATGTTCATTCTTAATACTTTGCTGAGAATCCTTTGCAGGTAATGACTGCCTGAAGTCTGGAACCTATGGGCATCCAAAAGTTTCCTCCTTTGGGATGTTTTGTCAGGCCTTGATTGCAGCTCTCTTCAGATGCTGTTTGTTTGCAGCCTTTTCTTTCTTAACTTTTGTCTCAAGCAAGTGAAACGTATGCTCCATCAGATTGTGATCAGGCGATTGACTCGGCCAATGTGGAATATTCCACTTCTTTGCCTTGAAAAACTCCTGGGATGCTTTCGCAGTATATTTTGAGCCATTGTCTATTTGTACTGCGCAGTGATGTCCAATCAACTTTGCTGAATTTGGCTGATTCTGAGCAGACAGAATGTTCCTATAGACTTCAGAATTAAAGCGGCTGCTTTGGTCTTCTGTCATATCATCAATACACAATAGTGACCCAGTGGTATTGGAAGCCATGCATGACCTTGCCATCACACTGCCTCCAACCATGTTTTACACATAATGTGGTGTACTTCAGACCATGGGCCATTCCAAGCCTTCTCCATACTTTTCTCTTCCCATCATTCTGGTAAAGGTTGGTCTGAATTTCATTTGTCCAAAGAATGCTGTTCCCGAACTGGGTTGGCTTTTATAGATGTGTTTTGGCAGACTCAGATCTGGCCTTTCTATTGTTGAGGCTTATGAATGATTTGTACCTTGTGGTGAACCCTCTGTATTTGGTCCGGTGAAGTCTTCTCTTTATAGTAAACCTGGATAATGACACACCTACTTCCTGGAGAATCTTCTGCACTTCACTAGATGTTGTGAAGTTGTTCTTCTTTACCATGGAAAGGATCTAGCGATCATCAACCGCTGTTGTCTTCAGTGGACATTCAGGGCTTTTTGTGTTGCCAAGCACACCAGAGTGTTCCTTTTTTTCTCAGACTGTACCAAACTGTTGATTTGGCCACTCCTAATGTTTCTGCCATCTCTCTGATGGATTCTTTTCCTCTTTTTGGCAGCCTAAGGATTGCCTGTTTTACCTGCATTGAAAGTTCTTTTAACTGCATGTTGTGGATTCACAGCAACAGCTTCCAAATGAAAATGCCAAACCTGAAATCAACTCCAGACCTTAACCTGCTTAACTGATGATGAAGTAATAAGGGGATAGCCCACACCAGCTCAGGAACAGCTCAGTCTGTTGTCCAATTATTTTTGGTCCCTTGTAATGAGGGGGAAGGCTTTAGGAATCGTTGCTATATCTAAAGCCTTCCTCCAATTTTGATGTAAATACCCTCAAGTTAAACCTGAAAGTCTGCACTTCAATTGAATTTTGATTATTTCATTTCAAATCCATTGTGGTAGTGTACAGGGAAAAGATTGTGAAAATTGTGTCACTGTCAAAATAATTACAGACCTAACAGCATGCAAGATTGATTTTTGCGGATTTTTTGACCCCAGCCTTTATTTAATACATGCAACTTTACATACTAGTATTTCCATTTAGATCATAAATCATCAGATGTATCATCTGTTTATTTACTAAAGGAACCTAGACAGTAGTTATAAATGATCACAGCTCTGAATCAATTTCAGCTTCCACCGACTCACTGGTGGGTTGTGTGCTTTCTCCCTCACCTTTTATCTCCTATATAGATAACTTTTGTAGTAAATATAAAAATCACTATATTGTAAAACTGGGGGCTTTGGTAGCTCAGTGGTTGAGAGTGCATTGTGAATTGATGAGCCAGAGGCTGCAAACCCACTGTGGGGTATCACGGAGGGCATCCAGCCTTAATCCCCCTTGCTTCATATGAGGCCGTGTCCACCCCTACAATATGGGGACTGATCACGGCAAGCAAGATGGACCTCTTGCTATATTGTAAAATCCATTAACAACTATGTAATCATGTCTATTCTAAGTCAGATCAATAATACAGAAGGAAAGAAAGGAAAGCCAGTTTATTTGGTTATATTCTTACAAAAAAATGACTCCTCTGCATTCAACCATTCCTATTGTATAGGGGTAGTGGGTAGCTGCAGTGCCCAGGGAGCAGTAAGCCATTCAGTGTCTTGCTCAAGGACACCTCAACATGCTTTTTGAAGGAGCCAAGGATCAAACCAGCAACCTTTCAATACTAGATAACCAGCTCTACGTGACCCATGCTGCCTGGTGGACCCATAAGGCAAGAGTTTGTGGACTGGAGTGTAATGGAAATCACACAATAGAAATTACCTCCAAAGACTTTGGACCAAGATAAAATTACATGACACAAGGATGGTTGATGGTGAAAGATAGAGTTGTATAATACGGGACAAGACAAGAAAAAACAAACAGCATTATAAAATAGGAGAACACCTCCCTGTATTCTCCCACCGCAATATACAGAGAAACACACATCAAACCCCATTTATTCTCAAAGAACAAAGTAGCTGTCTTCCTTATATACCTTTCCAAGACAAAGAAATACTCTAGTGGTCCACTTAAACCCATATGTTTTCCCTATACCCCCAGCTGCCCATTGCAAGGTTAAGGGGCATTATAAAATTACAAGGGTTTGTGAGCCAAGCAGGGAGGATAGGAGAGAAGACATCACCAATCACACATTAAAAAACATTATTTCCCCAACAGGAGAGTGCACAAAAAGCAAATTTGACCCATATAGTACAGAACAACCGAAACACAATGAATAAATGATTACTCCTTGACACTTCATGTCCATTTTCCTTCATAGCCGTGTCAAATCTCTTCAAGATTTAAATGCATCCAAAACTAAAGATGGAAAATCTGTATTCATCTGTCCTTTACGTACAAAAAAGAAATTTGCTCTCTCCATTTTAACCCATCCTATTGTATAGGACCAGTGAGCAGCTGTAGCACCTGGAGACCAACTCAAGTTCTTTTTCCTATTGCTTTGGTCAGAGGCACAGGCAGGAGTATTAATTCTAACATACATGTCTTTTTTGATAGTGGGAGGAAACTGTGGCACCTCAAGAAACCCATGCAGACATTAAAGAAAGACAACTGTCTTTTATGACAGTTTGAGGTGACAATACAGACGTTATTGTGAAAAAGGCTCAGTAGCGTTTTTACCATCTTTGTAAACTAAACTCTTTTGGGGTCGATCAGAGAAAAGGGACATTCCATTCCTTTTAAAGTATTTTAACATTTTCATTTATCTGTTGGTTAGATCACTTCATTAAAAGGATAAGAACCAACTGCAAAGTGTTGTTACTGTCAGCTCTAAAATGATTTTCAAAACAAAAAGGTCCTTGTGTACAGGTTAATACTGCCCGAACAAGTCCTCAAGAAAGCATGGCATATTATCAACAACTCCATATATGTCCTCTAGAATGCCTTCAACTGAATGCCACCAGCAAAGCATCTTAAGATTGCCTGTATGGAAAACAAACAGAAGCTAGTTTGGTTTTATTCCTGAAGCCATTAGACTTGTGAACAGCCTCAATACAAGAAATGGTGAGTTACCTTATCTACAGACTAATTAATCCATGCACTCACATTTTTTGACTATTTTTTGTGCTTTTGTGATGTTAGATATTATTACCCAGCTGTAAACTGTCCACTGCCATGAACTCATGCGTGTTTAAACTGCCTGATGTCTATCTGATAGACTCATTGGGTGAGAGGCAGGGAGACACCCTCGATAAATCCCAATTCCATCACAGGGCTTGGGCATTTAGGGATTCAATGTCTTGCTCAAGGAAACTTTGACATGTATTCTGCAGGGGCCAGGATCAAACAATCAATCTTCCAATTACTAGACAACTGCCCTACCTTCTGAACTATGCCGCCCTTTCACAAAGAAAGTATTCTGAACTGAATTGAATTGTATTGTTTTGATGGATGCAAGCAGTTCAATAAATGTACCTATGATCAAGAGTGGATCTGGATTGATTAATGGGGAGGGAAACATCAAAGATAAACTATCATCAGAAATATACCATAACATCTAAGATCTCGCAGAACATTAAAGCATGTTCCATTTTTTTCCAGTTGCTGGTAGTTTCTAAGATACCATGACGTATTTCCTTGTATACCTACAATGACCATAAAGTCTCAATCTCGATCTCCAGCTTTCATAAGTTCAAGACTTTCTCACCTTTCCAGGTTAGCAAAGAAATGATTGAAGCAATCATATATCAATCAATAGAAAAGGAATTAAACTATTCTGTAAAAGGAACATTTAAATGAGTTATGGATGTATGGTGAAATATCTGCTGCTATTACTGGCAAATGACACAGACTGTCCATCTATCAGAGCTGATGGCCATTTTAGTCAATTTTTTTGAATGGTTTGAGTCTACTTTGCTGTCTTGTGAACTCCAAGTAATTAACCTCTATGAAAGAGAAAAGGAAAACACATGCTGATGAATCATTGTCTCAAATTTCAACAGTTAAGCTGTAATCAGAAACTCAAAAAGCAGTCTGAGGCACTAAAATCAAAACTTTTGGTGGCATAATTCTTTAGCTAAGTAACATTTCTGATTCTTTGTTAGAGGAACCATGTTTGGCTTTATACATTAATTTCAGTATTTGATTGGCCACACCAGATTATAGCTTCAAGCTAATTCACATCTGCAGTCCCTGTTCATGTATTTTCGATGGCGTGTAGAAAATGGAGCACCCGCAGTAAACCCACGCAGACATGGGGAGAACATGCATTTGTGTGCACAGCTCTGCCAAAGCCAGATTCAGTGCATAATAACATACTTCTTTTCAATTTTCCTATGAAAGAATATAAAGTATAATTTATCAAAAGGAATGAGGCCACTACTGTTACTCTTGATGCTGAAAAGTAAGGTACACAAAACCTCTTTTGAAAAAAATGGGTGGTCTACTGACAATGCTCTTTTATTCAGGAGAACCATGGCACACCTATCCTGTCATCTCAAGCTATCATGCATTTTATGGTGAACATGTTTTTACATTTAAAAAAATAAAATTTGGGCCTTGTACACTGTCATTCATAATTTACCTGATTCCAAAAATGCAATGTGATTGTAATGTCGACTAGGATCGAAATGACTGTGACTAGGAATACAAAAATAAATTTGACTCTACTTGTCTTGACCATACCTTTATTTCATTAAGTCTCTGGACAACAGATGGTCTTGTATGGCTCTGCTCATAGATACATACAAAGATTTGATACTGTTGATAATTATTTAAAGAGGGAAAGGCTTCTTGGTATTTGTTTATCAGAACATACGTTTGGCTGGTTGGATAACTATCCCGGGGAAAATCTCAGTGTGGCCAAATCATGGTATCTTAAAAAGTCAAGGCTGTTAGGTTCTGTTGATCAAAATAAGATGAGATAAGATATTTCTTTAGTCCCACAGGGGAAATTTGCAGTGTTCCAACAGCAAAGTTGAAAGCACAATCAGAGAGGCATAAAATCTCAGCAGGCATAAATTCTATAAAAGCAATTTAAACAAGGGAGAAAGTTAAAATATGAAAATAACCAACAGTATGAACAGAAATAACAGACTTGGCAGTTAACCAACTAAATGGTTTGCACTCCGGTTCGTTTTGAAAATGTACCAAATACTTTGTAAAAAAATCTCAATGTGCGATACAGATTTCTATTTATTACCTTCTACACTTGATGAGACTCTTGAACATTTGAATCAAGCAGTTATTATGGTTTGGTTCCAGGAAAGTAAAAACCAATCAAATCTTACTTCCAAAGTAAGCACAATGCGGTTATTTCCATTTTAAATATTTGGCCACTTTCATCAGCGATCCTGTCCTAAGTGACACAGTGCAAATTCTAGATGGCACGGTGGTCCACCGGTTAGCACTGGTACCTTACCAGCGAGAGGGCCTTGAGTTTCAACCCCAGGCCATCCCCTTTTCTTTCTGTGTAGAGTTTGCTCGTTCTCCGCATGTTTGCATAAGTTTCATCCAACCATTGAAAAGAAATGTATGTTAAGGTTAACAGACATTTCTTTGTGTCCCTGAGCAGGGTAATAGGAAAACGAACTGGAGGGGGTCCCTGGATGCTATAGCTGTTCACTACAGCTATACAAGATGGTTTAAATGCAGAGAACACACTTCATTGTAAACACACAACTGTGCAATGATAGCAATAAAGCAGCTATCTTTCTTTCTTTTTCGTAAAAAGCTAAGATGGTGATTTGCATTTTATTTCAGAAACTGACAATCCTTTGATTAAAGGAAAGGGTGTTACTGCCACATTCTGACCTTTACATGATTATGGTGTATGGTATTCATCTAACTAGTAAATGGATTTGTTAACGAATGCATCAGGTCCAAAGACTAATGTTTGCTTGTGATTCTCAAAGCTTGAATTGAGCAAGGAAAACGGCATTTAAGGTTGATGCCGCCCTGGCATCAAAGCCCTCACAAAATGCATAAAAAATGAGAGGACTTGCTGACACTTGATAAATTTAAAGATATTGTAAGGACCATAGAAAAGGACTCTGTCGGAACTCGTCAATGTTTTTAGTGGAGTTTGTAATGCTGAAGTAATCCTTACCTGGTTCACCCTTTCTCTCTCTTTGCTTTTCCCTCACTCACTTATTCACCTCCCTGTTTGCCGTCCTTTCAATTCTCATCTTTTAAATTTGTTACTATCTTAGTCTCGATTGAAAAAGATTTTGAGTCTCAATCGCATTTTACCTGGTGAAATAATGGTAAAAATACAACAAGCTTTGAAAAAAAATCAAATAAATAAATATACAATCTCGAATTTGGCCTACACCAATGAAAAAGATAGCAAAAAAAAATTAAAAATTGCACAATATAAGCATCTCAAATTTGATCCTCATCTTTATCTAATAAAGATGAACCCTGTGCGGGTACTGACTTCTCTTGCAATGGGAAATCCGTAAATGTGCTTGATATCAGTCCGATTATCAAAGAATAAATGTGACCGCACTGTTGTGGATTGATATGGATCCAAATCAATAAAGTTTGATTTAGCATAATTTGCACATTAAAATGTAATGCACTTTACATTAGTGCAGGTGCATATATGAAAATGAAAAGAAAGCCGCTTTATTTTGTCATTGTAATTTACAATTAATTTCTTTCTGTGCATTTAACCCATCCTATTGCATAGGAGTAGCTTTGGTGCAATCCCTGCAGACCAACTCCAATTCTGTTTCCCCATCGCCTTGGTCAAGGACACAGGCAGCAGCATTAACCCAAACATACATGTCTTTTTGATGGTGGTATGGTGCCTCACTGGTCATTAGGTGGTCACTCAATTTCAGCTTGTGGGGGAGAACATGTGAATACTATACAAAAAAGACCTGAGACGCCCTGGGGTTCAAACCGAGGCTCTTTTTGCAATGAGGTAACCATGCTAACCACTGGGTCACTGTACCTACCACAAGGTAATAAAATAAGAAAATTGTGAATAAATCATAATAAAGCTCTTCCTATCAGCCCTGCCTGAAGGCCAGACAGTCTCGGCACACATCATGCCATGCTGATATCTTGGGATGGATAAAAGAGCACCGCCTTCAACTTAACCTCTCTAAGACTGAACCCCTTGTCATCCCAGCAAGTCCCTCTATACAACATCAGTTTAGTATCCCGCTCGAATCAACCCAACTCATGTCCACAAAATCTGTCTGTATTTTGGGTGTCGTAACTGATGACCAACTAACCTTTAAGATTCGTATGGCCTCTATTGCTCTGTCATGTTGATTTTCCCTGTACAATATCAGGAAGGTCAGATCCTACTTGTCTGAGCATGCAGCCCATCTCCAGGTACAGGCTCTCGTCAGATCATACAATGACCACAGCATTCCCCTACTGGCGGGCCCACCCACATGATCTTTCAAACCTCAACAGATAATCCATAATACTGCGGTGCATCTGATCTTTAGCCAGCCCAAAACAGCTCATGTGCCCCTGGTGTTCATAACCTTCCACTGGCTCCCAGTTGCTCCCTGCATCGGATTCAAAACCTTGATGGTGATGATTTATAAACCAGCAACTAAAACGGCTCCAACCAGCCTGAGCTCCCTCATTCAGGTCTACACTCCCTCCTGCTCATTACCCTCTGCCAATGAGAGGTGCCTGGTACTACCACCACAACGTGGCTCCAAGTCACAAGCTAGACCCTCCTCTAGTTCTTTGGTGGTGGAACAAGCTACCAAACTTCATTTGATCCACCGAGTCCATCTCAGTCTTCAAGAAAAGGCTAAAATAACCCTGCTCTTTATGAAAAACTCTGCTTTAACTCGATTTGATGGACTTAATGAAAAAAAGGTGTGTGTGTGGGGGGGGCGGGGGTCTGCCTCTATTCAAGATGTACCTTATCCCTGGGCACTGCCTCATAACTCCTGTGTCCCTTTAGACTTGAGCTTAGCTTTGGGGCTCTTACTCACATTGTTCACTGGGTCCTCGCTTGTGTTGTACCAACTCTAACGTGTATGTCACTTTTGATAAAAGGGTCTGCTAAATGAAATTAGAACGTTGATGAATGAAACCTTACAGCGCTGCTTCACCGCGAGTCTTACTTAATGTATGGGGGAGGATTTGCAAGGTTGTAGTTAGAATTGTGCATGTTTTCTGGGGAAGAAAGCATGAGGAGAAAGCAAAAGAGAGCGAGGAAGTAGTGTCCTTGCTATGAGTCATCAAGTGAGGGTAGGCAGTGGAGCA
This sequence comes from Regalecus glesne, assembly GCA_900302585.1. NCBI lineage: Eukaryota > Metazoa > Chordata > Actinopteri > Lampriformes > Regalecidae > Regalecus > Regalecus glesne. The sequence continues at coordinate 20,375 of OMLC01042261.1, forward strand.
AAGACCAGGTTAGGTGGTGAAACAGAGGCATGCTGTATGTGAAGATTGACAGCCCCCGACATCATAGCTAGATCCCCTATATCAAATTTGAGGCTCTATGAACCTGGGAAGCATCAGGAGGGAGGGAATAAATAATCTGATGCATTCCATGCTGCTACATGAACAGCATCTCTCTAGACCAGAGGACCCAGCTATACAGAAATCCTGTGCATCAACAGGCATTACATAATGTCTTGGGGGCTTTGATGGAAAACACACAGACACAAACATGCACACGCACACATATATGTAAGAATGTAAGCCGCGAACTGACCTTATTAGTCATCCAGTCTGTTTTTTTAAGCAGGATAACACCTTATACAAGAGGCAACGAGTTTCCCTTTGCAAAGAGGGTTTAAGAAGAAAGAGGATGCATGTGATCAGGTGCATGTTTTTCCTGAGCCAGCATAGGGGGGGATAGGGGTCTTAACAGGCCAAGCAGAGAAGGCTGATGAATGGTTTATAGAAGTATTTCTTCACAAACCAGTGTTCAAACTGCTCGGATAAAATACAGGACAAAATACTGTGGGCCTTAAAAGTCACTGGTCTGGAAACAAAGCAGGTCATAAGTTTAGCCAAAACCTGTAAATTATGAGGTGGGTTGTGCATCCTCAGAGAAAAAGCGTTTAACATCTTTGCTTTTGATATTTGTAGAAAGAGATTGTTATGTAAGTGTTACACAGATACAGTGCAGTTTTTCTCAGTGAGCTCACTATTTGTGAACTGGCATACTTATTGGAACTAAATCTGCTACTTCAAAACATGGGCATGGCTTAAGAAAATAACATTTCTCTTGCCGACTTTAGGCCATCAAAGTTCTTTCAGAAACTCCATTAAATGTACACAGCATTGCACGCAACAACAAAATTGTATGCTCCAATTTTCTGTAACGATATAAACACAGACGGGGGAAATTAAGTGTGCAACCTACTTCCTCACATTTGTAATTTGAGTTGATAGGTGCTGAAAGGTGCTCCAGATCAGAGATGGATATCATAGTTTAATTTTAACTTTGTTTTGGAACCTTGATAAGGGAGATCGGTGAGATAGGCACCTGGGTTTTCTCTCATCCCTCACCTTCAACAGCTCAAGAATGTGTGAAGGAAGCTGCTGGAGACGAGACAGTCGATGGGTGTGTGAGGTCAGTGAGGCAACAAGGAGTTAGCAGACTGAAAATGCTCAGCTAACAAGGCACACTGTTAAGAGAGATTTACGTTCCTTTATCCTGCAACTTTGATTTCCCTCTGACAGTAAAAACAGCACTTAGACATGTTTGTCTGGAGTCAACAGCAATAGGACGACAATAATAGTATGACGTTTCAATACAATCAGGCCTTCTAATGAGGTCTAAGCCCACTTGCAAGGGAGGTGAATGGACAAAATGCTTTCCTGTCATCGTAATTATTATGTGCCTTGTGCCAGCCATAGTTTACTGCACACACAGTCTAGAACCTGCAACCGGGAACCAACATCCAGCACAAGTAAATGATAAAAATTAAATTAAATTAAATAGAGGGGGGGCATAGCTCAGTGGGTAGAGCGGTCGTCTGGCAATCGCAAGGTTGCATGATCGATCCCCGGTCCTGCATAAAGCATGTCGAGGTGTCCTTGAGCAAGACACTTAACCCCTAACTGCTCCCCGAGCGCCATATGTTGGCAGCTCACTGCTCCTATACAATAG
>OMLC01042262.1:0-20872 GCA_900302585.1 Regalecus glesne
CAGTAAGTGAGACAGCATGAATGGCATCAAGTTATGTGTCATGTGTGTGTCTGTATATATATATATATATATATGTGTGTGTGTTTGTGGGGGGGGGGCAGCAGACTATAAAACATTAGTTTAGATAGTCCATACCATACAGAGCAGGCCCGGGAATTAGTCCAACAACACAAAGATGGTCAATGGACGTCTCTGTGGTGTCCCATCAAGAAGATCCCAGATCCCGGAAACTCGGATGTAAACTCGGGTATCTCGTCTTCTCTATCTCCACAACCATTGCTCTCTTCTGCAACCTAAAGTGTATGTAAGGTAAGTTTGGCAAAGCCACAGGCTGAGAAAACTGATGGAAATGTCATGGGGGACTAGGTCATCGGGAATTTCAGTCATTCATGCAGGTGCAGATTCAGTTTGTCTGACAAAGACACATAAATTGTAAATACGCAGCTCTACTGACTCACTACTTCTCTGTGAATTCCATATCAGCAATGCTGAGGTAACCTGAGGACCTCTTATGGAAATCACTATGGGGCAGGAGACTATTTGATGCATCCATAAGCTTTCTCTGTCAAAGGAGATGGCCCTGTTGACAGACCACATCAGGCAGGAGTCTCCGTAGATGTCTGCTGATGACATTGTGACCTGTAGTGAGAGTAGGGAGCAGGTTGAGTTGAGTCTGGAGAGGTGGAGGTCTGCACTGGAGAGATGGGGAAGGAAAGTCAGCAGGAGCAAGACAGAATACATGTGTGTGAATGAGAGGGGAGACAGTAGAATGGTGAGGATGCAAGGAGTAGAGGTGAGGAAGGTGGATGAGTTAATAAATGATTGGGGTCAACTGTCCAGACTAATTAGGAGTGTGGAAGAGAGTGGAGGCAGAGTGGAGTGGGTGGAGAAGAGTGTCAGGGGTGGTTTGTGACAGAAAGGTAGTAGCATGAGAGACAGAGAAGGGTTAAGATGGTGGTGAGACCAGCTATGTTGTATGGTGGGGAGACGGTAGCACTGACAAAAAGACGGGAGGTGGAGCTGAAGGTGGCAGAGATGAAGATGCCAAGCGTTACATTGGGAGTGACGAAGGACAAGATTAGGAACCCGTATATCAGAGGGACAGCTCAGGTTGGAAAGTTTGGGGACAAGGCAATTATGATAATGAAATCTATAAATACAAATGAAAATATAACATATGAATATATAAAATCTGCTGTGGTGAATCCTGAAATATCATTATTGTTATTATCATTACTATCATCCTCATTATTATATGCCTTTGAAAGCAAATGCCACCTCGGCTTCTTGTCATACCTGAAGTTTGATACACACGGTGAGAATGTGTCTCTCTCCTCCCATCCTAGCTGCAGCCTCAGTGTGAATACTACACTGGGGTCAGCAGGATCATTGGCCATCTTAATTTTCCATCCGGTGCATTGTGGGCCATCTGATGAATAGTTGGCGTTTGATCCTTGAGGGGCGGCCTTTGGCGTCTTCATTGTGCAGTCATCGGGTAATGCAGGGGTTAGGGTTCAGAGATGAATGGGGCTTAAAGGCTTATGGGAAACCTGAACCCTGGTCTCTTCACCCTCCCGTCTCACCTTCTCCATCTCTAGAGCAAGTGACTGTCTCTCGCCGTCCGGTCTGCCCTGTCTGCCTGCACGGTCAGTGCAAGGACGCCGAGATGCTATCTGAGTATTTTACCCACCCTGCACTGACTGACTTGTACCCTGCATTTGTTGTTATCGGACCCTTGTGCAGTTGTCGATAATTCAACCAAATGGAAGTTATTGGCTTTTTAGCTTGTACTGTAAGATGGAGAAGAGGAATAACTGCTATTCTCTCTCTGTGTGTGTGTGTGTGTGTGTGTGTGTGTATGTATTTTAAGTCTTGTCTGTGTCTATTCAGTGTGTAGCCATCAGTCACTAGCCTCTCCAGGTGATCCGGTTTATGCATCCTGCATTTTGAGACTGCAGTCAGTCAGCCTCCATTATAAGTGGCATAGAGAGAGAGGCTGTGTATGTGTCTATGCTCCAGTCATTGGATGGGTTTGTTGGCCGTACTCTGGCCAGGTGATCTTCTTTATTAGCGCGGTGTCGCTGAGTGCGTTTGCTGAAAGCAGCCTGTCAGGGCTTGGCACTCGTATGAAAAGACTCTCCCTTCAGCCTGCTGATGGTGTTCATCACCCCCTCTGTCCATATCACTCTCTCTCTCTCTCTCTCTGTCTATCTCGCTCTCTCTTTCCATCCCCCATCCTCTTCCTCCTCTCTCCTTCCATCATGCCCCATTCAAGCCTCTCTCTCCCTGGCTTTCTACCATCCATCCTCTTTTCCTGCTCCCTGCTCTCTCTCTCTCTCTCTCTCTCTCTCCCCATGTTTAATCCTCTCTCTATCTTTCCACCGTCCTCTCCTCTTTCTTATGTGGGCTATCCATCAGCTGTCCATTCAGCCAATAGACCACATCAGCAAGATGACAGAGGCCTATCAGACATTTCAAACACATTTCCTATCCCACTCCCATTACAATGGGATCTGCCAAGGGGTGGGGTATATTAGACAGCAAGTGTGTGTTGGAAGCAGGAAAAACGGGCAAGCGTAAGGATCTGAGCAACTTTGACAAGGACCAGACCGTGATGGTTCAACGACTGGGTCAGAGCATCTCCAAAACAGCAGGTCTTGTGGGCTGTTCCCAGTAGTACATGGGTTGGCAGCATGAGGGTGACCTGCACAATATCAGACAGGTGGTTTTAATGTTCTGGCTGATCAGTGTAGACAACCATACATTTGTAGAGTATAGTACTAACAACTCTTGGTAAACGGACTTGTTCTTATATAGCACTTTTCTAGTCTAACGACCACTCAAACTGCTTTACGATGACTGCCTTAAATTTACTGAGCTACGCGGTGGGATATGAACCTGCAACGCCTGACTCTCAGGTGTGCGCTGTACCCACTGAGCCACCACGGCTCTTCCACGGCTTCTGTCTGGTAATGCAGAACAGAGAATGAGGGGCACTGGCCACCGGTGCTCCTTACCGGACACTGGTGCTCCCTGCTGAACAGCTTGACTCTCTCTGTCTCCAGATCAGTAGTCAAATCATGCCATGCCAGTTTATCTGCCCTCTGTCTGTTGACCTCTGATGGTTGCCTATCAGTCAGGGAGAGGGACAGGCCAGGGTTAACCCACTGTGATATATTTAGAGCAGCAGGCTGCGATGAATGTTTTATCTATGCTACGTAGGCTGAACACGGGGCAGCCATTAAACATTCATCTGTGCCACCAAAATGACCTCCTAGCATATCAGCTCATCATCAATGAATTTATATCAGCCATTTATAAAATGCAGCCACACGCACCTCCCACCCAGCCCCCATGTTAGACCACGCACTGGTAATGACTGGGGGAAAGGGGACTATGTGTGGATGCAGGCATGACCGTAAACAACAGATGGTAAGACAAACACTGGTGACACTGCAGAGGGGGTTAGCTGTTTGTTAGCAAATATCTGATGGTCAGATTTCTATGGAGAAACATGTCAAAAGTGGGCGTGTCAAATTTCATATCCTGGTCATTCAACGAAGATGGAAAAATTCAAATGATAGAAGACATAGTAGTAGAAGAAGCTTCATGTGTTTGTCGTTATACATACATACAAAGGAATTTGTTCCCTGCATCCTATTTTCTAGGAGCGATGAGCTGCCGCAGAGACAAATGAGCAGTTAGTAGTTCACTGTCTTGCTCAAGGACTCTTCGACAAACTTTCTGCAGGGACCAGGAATCAAACCACTGATCCCCAGATCCCCCCCCTCAGTATTAAAATCCACCTTGAATTCACTGCAGCTTTCAACACCATCAACCTCATCATTCTCCTCTCCTGCCTTGAATCCTCCCTCAGCATCACCCTGCATACTGCCCTCTTTGGCAGAAGTCAAATCTCACAACCAGACAACAGTTCATCAGCATTAACAACTGCACCTCCTTAACCACTCTTCTGTCCCAAGGCGTCCCCCAGGGTTCGGTGCTTGGTCCTCTCCGGTTCATCCTTTACATACTCCCTCTTTCTAACACTATATGTCGTCATGGCATCTACTACTACCATGATGACCTCATACTCTACATCTCCATTAAACCCATCAGCAGACTGTATCAACAGTGTTGGGTCGTTTAGGCGGTGATGTGGAGTATTAGCAAAGTGGTGTCATGGTTTGTGCTCTGGACTGAGGTACTATAAGGCTGTGATTTTGTCTCTTTTCTACAGTTCAAATTATTTGTCTGGCTTTAATATTGGAGAACTCTTAAAATAGTCATGGATGGTTACTTTGAGATCAAGTGCAATGATTAAATGACTTAAAACCAGCAAAGTGGGCTAGTTAAGTTTAAGAGCAGCAAGCAACTTTTAGTGGTATTAAGTAACTCGTAAATTTGAGGTTGGTGTTTTTTCTGAACGCGACTCAACTTTGTGATTTTGTGCATTAAAACATATGCGTGTGTATGTTTGTGTTGGCAAAATTGTATGAGCAGGGTGTGGGGCTGCTCTTCTGCCCTCGGGGGCCTGTCAGTGCTGGCCTGTGCTGCTGGTAGCGCTGTGCATTTTGGCTCTTCGTGGCTTCGCCTCTCAGACACAGTTTAGCAACAGCTCAGCCAGCCTGCATTATTCATACAGGAGCAAGCCTGCAGATAGGGTTACCCCAAGGCAGTATAGCTGATACATTAAGGTGCCCTTTGTAAGAAGTTTACTGGTTACACACACACACACGCTTGGGCTATAACCTGCCCTGGGTAGGGGTGAACAGAGGACGAATGCAGGGGAAGTAACCAGAGAGAGAGAGAGAGAGAAGGTTGTAGCAGGACACAAAAGCCAGATGACGTTGATGTGGACGGCTGTGCATGCACATGAACACGCCCACAGGGGAGGATACCCCTGAAGGCCAGGAGACTCACAAACTCACACAGATGCGCACACATTGGCTCTCCTTGTGGGGGAACATCCTGCCAAAGCTGGTGCTGTGGCCAAGAATAGGACTGGTCGCTGGACTCATGGCACAGGGCAACAATGGGAACCAAACAAAGGACTACACAAATACTGTCACCGGGATAGCGGGGTCCTCCTTTCGTGCCGTGACACCGGGAAGTTTTTAACAACCCTGTAACAGAAACCTGTGTTGGGATTTGAGCCTTAGATTTCGTCGTGGTGGATGCTACAGTGTTGCTCAGGGTGAAATGCATCCACTGAGGACTGCTGTGATGAACAAGTGAGTTGGCCAGAGGCCAGAAGTGGGTGATGTTGTCGAACAGTGTGAAACAGTTCATCATGAGGACGGTTTCATACCAATAAAGCCTTTTTTAGTTGAATTTGCTCTGGGACATGGTCCATGGCTGCATTTCTTCTTACAAACGGACGACTGCTCTTTCATAGGCCCGTGACAAAATGGTGTGACACAATCGAGTGCTGATGGCTGAGATTCCGACTCCATTACAAGATTGTGTTTTGGAGGCCTGTGGTTTGAGTCTGTGGTGGTCTACGTTATACAGCAGCTGATTGCTGTGTTTCCGCTGTTTCTCTTCTTTGACGCCACACACAGAGCAGATCAGATGGAGGCAGGAGACAGAGGGAAAGACCGGATGAAAAAAATAGAGCCGTAGAGGATGTTGCTGCACCCTGGATCAACACTCCTTCACCAGTGGGGTGACATCAACACTGACACTGATACCCAGCAGGGTACTGGTCCCTATGAGTCTTACTTCAGAGTGGTTCTGATCTTGAGACAACATGCCTCATAAGAAGACCGACCCCAAGTCAGCCGCCAAGAAAGCCAAGGCCGAGGGGCTGAAGAAATGGAGTAAAGATGACGGCAAAGGAGGGAAAGATGACAAGAAGGGGGTGACCAAGGCAGAGGAGCTGCCAACTAAGGGGAAAGGTACAGATGATGGGAAAAAGGGGAAGGGTAAGAAACCCGTCAGTGAGTCAGAGGAGGGGTCTGAGGAAGAGGAAGATGATTTGACAAGCGAGCAAGAGTATGAGGATGAAGAGAGTGAGGAAGAGGTGGTGAGCAAGAAGCCAATTCAGACAGACAAACGTAAAGGTAAGGTGGCCCTGAAAGGTGCGTCAAAAGCCGTGGCCATGAAGGGCTTCAGCAAGCCTCCTCTGAAACATTCCCCTCCAGTTGAGGATGATGATGAGAAGGAGGAAGAGAAGCCGCAAACGAAGAAAGGGGTGAGTCGGGTAAACCTGAAGAAGATAAGCGACGTCCATCTCAAAGGAGCCTCCAAGGTCATGATTGGTTTTGCTTCTGAGGGGCAGAAGAAGAACTTAACAGCAGCTAAAGTTCAGAAGAAAGTGGAAGTCAAGTCTCACCTCAAAGGAGCTTCCAAGGTCCTCACTGGCCTCGCAGGGAAGGCCTCTCCCTTCGGGACGGTGGCCCCCAAACTACAACATCAACAACAGCCAGCAGACAAGACCAAACCCACGAGGAATCTCAAAAACACAACTCGACTCTTCCTCCGACTCTCCAAGAAGAAGAAGAAACCACCTTCCAGCGCGAGGAACATTCTGAGCACGACCAAGATGTTTGCCGGCCTTGGCGTGAAACCCAAACCCCCACCTCCTGATACCAAAAAGCCCGGCCTGGCTGGCCTGAACATGTCCAAGCTCACCATGCTCAACAAGAAAGAGGACAAAGCCCAAGAAATCACACCTCCTACGAAGACCATTAGTTTGTCTGCTCTCGCAGGCAACGGCAAGATGGCCGCGGAAGCTAAGGGACTTGGGGGCAAGTTCAAAGGTATGTTCGGCAAGAAGAAAGCAGAGGAGTCTACTTTTAAGAGTAAAAGCTGGGTGTTGGGGCGGATAGCGGGGGCAGCTAACTGGCTGACAGGAAAGTTTTTGGCCAACAAGTGCCAGGGTCAGCTGGGTGGCGGCGGAGGAAGGTTGGGTAACAGGCGACTGTTTGCAAACAGCGACTCCAGGAGTAGACTGCGAGGGCATTATAATGATGCTTATGAGTATGACGAGGATGAGTATGGATATGAACAAGATAACTATGAACCTAGGGATGTCTTCAGACAACCTGTAACTCATGACCCATATGACGTCTATGGTGCGGAAATGGATTACTATGATGATAATGATGATGATGATGATGATGACCAATGGGAAGATGAATATGGTTACTATGACGATGAAGGTAACTTTTACTATCATGATGAGTATTATGACTACGAGGATATGGATTACTATGGTTACCCCTACAGGTACTATGGTGAGGAGTACAGGGATTTCTATTTTGATGACGAACTGGAATATTACTACGGGGATGATGGGAATCTTTACGCAATAGAGGAAGACCCATATTCATATTATGATGATGGGTACAATGGGTTCTACAACCAGTATGACCCAGACCTGTACGGTGGTTACTTTGAAAACCAGACTGGATATAATTTTGGGATATCAGACTCACATAGAATGATGTATATGGGTTATGATGCTGATTCAGCTATGTACAATGGTACCATACTGGGGTATACAGACCCTGCTGCTATATATCATCCCTACCAACAACCTTACCCAAATGAGGCTGGCTTTACTCCAGAGGCAGTGGGACTGGTATGTGAACAGGAGCAGCTGCCTTACCCTTTGGTTGACCCTGGTGTGATGGAACATTTCAGAGTCCCCAGACCCCAAGTTAGACTATTTGGGAAAGACAGATTAGATGTGGAGTATCAACCCCTTCCTCATTCTCATCCTTCTTCCTCTCTCCCTCCACCCGCCTCTTCGAATCTGGTGAGGATGTCAGACATACAATACGAGCAGCCTCTTCCTTTCTATCCCCCTGTCCTCACTCAGTGCTACCCCACCATGAACCAGCAGCAGACACCCCTTATTCATAGACAAGCCCCCGCTCCGACAGCCATGATCATCCAACAGGCCCACTCTCCTCAGCCTATTCAGCCTCCTCTTTCTATCTCACCCAGTCGTTTCTCCTGCACTCCTGTCCAACCTTGGGTCACATCCCCCATGTATCATCCCTCCCTCTTGCAAAACTCCCACCCATATCACATGGGGCACATGTCACCGACTGTCCCACCGGTGCAGCAAAGGATGCCGACACCGATACCCTCGCCAATGCATTCACCGATGCCAGTGAGGCGAATGAGCCCCCATCCTTCTCCACAGCTTTCAGTGAGGCCAGCAAACCCAGCGAGAGTGTCTCAGAGAATGGATGTCCATAAAGACTTTTACAATGACTCTTGCGTTTCACCTCGTTCACACAGAAGAGGGCTAGCCTCTCAAGCATCGGCAGCAGGCCAGAGGGCTCCTTCCCCACTGGGCAGGCGTAGAGCCCCTAGCCCTCCCTCCTCTCCACGACCTTTCCGGAGAGGGATGTCAGCGAGAGGTCAGCCTTCTCCCCCTGTGATGAAGCCTTCGTTTCCCACAAGGAGGAGAGGTATTGGGCTATACAGGGTCTCTTCAAATGCTCAGCCCCATTCACCACTATCTAGTCCTCCCCCTTCACCCCGTGGATCACTGAGAAAGGGAGCAAGCCCCCCTCTCTCCCCCAGACCCTCCTTACGACAGCAGCCTCCACCGGACACAGTACCCCTGCCCTCCAGAAAACCCCAACGGTTCGGAGGAAGAAAACAAATGTCTACCGCGACACGCCCGTCATCACCTCCCCAGCCTTCCCCTCCAAGGCAAAGCCCCCCGCTGGTAGACAGACCCCAGTCACCCTCTCAAACCTTCGGCCCTATGTCTCCCTCCTCCTCCTCCTCCCGAATTGCCAGCCGCCCACTTCCTTCCCGCTCCAACACCCGAAGGAGATGTGGTGGTGGAGGTCGGGGTCATGTGCCCATGGGAGCCGTCAAGCCCTCCCCAGCTAACCCTTACCTGCAGAGACACAGCAGACACGCACCCCCTATCACCCAAAACGTTGCCCCTTTCAGGGCCTCAATCCGAAGTAGCCAAGGTCGCCCCCAGAGTGGGAGCATGTCCACTCCCCGTATGTCAACCAGGTCGCTGTCCCAGCGCAGGGGATTTAGGGAGTCCAAACGATTTGGAAACCCTCAAGGAGGCTTTCACAGACCTGTAGGGAGGGGGCAGCCACTGGTACGTATGCCCAGGAACCAACCCTCTCTTCCTGGTAGGCAGTCATTCAGAGCCCGTGCCCCAGTGCCCCCTGTCTCTCCACAGCTCCCTGTGAAACAGATGGCACCCCAGTCTCAACAGCCTTCCATGTGCGGATTCCCGAGCCAGTCTTCATCTCCACAGCAACTGCAGCATAGCTCACCACTGCCGACACGTGCACAATCTCCTTTGCACCCCCCTCCTTGCTCGGCCTCCCCCTTGCCCCCCGGGGAGATGAGTCCCCAGAATCTTCCCCTTCATCACCATCCTGGCACGTCTCAGGGTGTCACTCATTACGACTATACGATGATGGAGGCCGAACCAGCACCCTTGCTTATGAACGCTCTACAGAATTCTCAGGTCAGAGGTGCTAATCTGTCTCTCTCTACCCACCTCCCCTCTCCATCGTACTCCTTTGCTGCTCATCCCAGCCGCTTACAGAGACCTTCCTCCCCTTATATGGAGAATGAAACGTACCCCCAGAACCTCCCTCCTAATGCCCCTTCATTGCCCTATCTGGGCAAGGCGCTGCAGAACCCTTACTTGCAGAATGCTAACTACACCTCATCTCTACAGATCGGTCCCCTCCCTATGCAAAGTGGACAGGTATTAATGTCGGCGGATGGACAGGTTGGTCAGCTGATAGTCCCCGGCTCCTCTCCAGATCTAACCAGCGCTCTGATGCAGAACCCCAGCCTGCGCAGCGCCGCCTATGCCTCTCCCCTACAGCGGAATGCTAACCTCTACATCCCTGTCCTCTCCCCAACTCAGACAGCGACACCTCCTGCACTCCCTAACACCTCCACCCCCCGCCTGTCCTCCAGCATGCTGTCCTCCCAGCAACGTAACGCCTCATTTGCCTCACCCCTTCAACGGCACTTCTCCCCTTATCCCCCCGCACCTCCCACCACCCCTCAACATCAGCCTGGAGGAAGACTGTCCACTCCACACCTCTCTGGTGCACTCAGAAGCTCCCAGTTGCAGGGGGCAATGCTGAGGCTTCCAGATGGTTCTCTGGCGATGTCCCAGGGCTCTGCTGAGCCCACGGATGCAGCTGATGGTGCTGCTGACATCAGTGGTGGCAGCAGTAGGGCTTCACCCTCCATGCTCTCCAGTGCGGTGAAGAACCTTAGCCTGCGTCAGGCTACCTACCGGCTACCTGATGGCTCACTAATGACCAGGATTGAACCTGACGAGCCTTCCGCAGTCTCCCCGCCTCTCTCTCCCTCCTCCCCCGTGCTGTCCTCCGCGCTACTGAATCCAAGCACAAGACAAGCTGCGTATCGTTTGCCTGCTGGCACACTGATGAACACCACAGAACCCATTGCCGCACCTTCTTCCTCCTCACCCATGCTTTCCTCTGCACTGTTAAACTCAAATGTCTGTAGGGCTACGTACAAGCTGCCGGATGGAACGTTGGTTACAAGGAATGAACCCGTGTCCGAGCCTGCCGCCTCCTCCTCCATGCTGTCCTCTGCTCTCCTAAATACTGATGTTCGTAAAGCTCGCTACAAACTACCGGATGAGTTGCTTCTCGCCCAGCCAAAGGAGGAGGAACAGAAAGGGGATAATCTGGAATCATCTCACTCTTCGTCGATGCTCTCGAGCGCCCTTCTCAAAACAGACATGCGTAAGGCAAACTACCGTCTCCCTGATGGCTCCTCACTGCTGTCCGGGAACCGAGCCCAGGCCACATCCTCTGCCTCCGCCTTCGGGCCTCTTCTGTCTGGTGCTATGCTGAACACCAGTGCCTCCTACAGACTCCCGAACACATCTATTCTGAGACAGCTGGGTTCCTCTGAGGTACTAGAACCACGTTCCCTTGGGCTCTCTAACGCTTTGCAAAACCAGTACCTCAGATCTGCCACCTACCGCTTACCGAGCGGAACTTCGGTGACCCCTCCTCAGCCTGCAACGGAACCCCGTTCTCTTGACCTCTCCAGCGGCTTGTCAAAGTACCCAAACCTTCGTGGGGCGAATTATCACCTACCGGATGGTACTCTTACAAACCGGCCCAGTGGCTCTAAAGCTGCTGAACCCCGAACTTCTGAACTCTCCAATGCACTGCAGAACCCTCACCTTCGTGGGGCCTCATACCGTCTATCTTCCTCATATGCTGTAGTGACACCACAGGTCCAGGGCTCCGAACCTGGGAAGCACTGGGCACAGGATGCTGGGAGAGAGGGCGAACTGGGGCAGGAGGCGGATATTTGGGCAGCGGAGAGGATTCTTCCCCACGGGACAGTGCAGAACCTCAACAAATGGTCCATGTATCGAGATGAGGAGCTCCAGGAGTCGCGGGACTTGATGGGATTGGGATCTCTGGAACAGGGACAGGAACCAAGGGAGTGGATTCCCAGCAGAGATGGGGAACCACAGGGTCATTGGTATGATAAGGTAAACGATCTCGGTTTATGAGGGATGTAATGCTATGAGGCATACTCTGACCCCACAGTTAAGTAAATATTACATTTTTCATAGAACGACTTTTGAAACAGAGGCAACAAGGTGATTTACGTGTAAAATATACAAAGACAAAGTATGTCACAAAATAAACAGAGACAAAACTACATGTTCGAACATGAACGAGAACTTTAAATGTGTTAATAAAATATAATACTATGAAATGATGTGTTGCACTACTTTAGTCAGGTGAGGGAGAAAGGGAGCGCTGGTGATGGTTGCAGACAAAGCTAAGGTGTGTGTCTGTGTGTTTCTGTGTCTGAGTATGAATTCACATGTTTGATTTTGCAGCCTCGTGTACTGGGACATCACATATTTTGCACAGTGTTAAGATATTACCTTCACCTTGTGCTTGCACTTTACAGATGTACTCAATCCGAAGGCAGCCCACCATGGTTTACCGAGAGCAACTGGAGGAAGATGGAGTTGAAGACATGACACAGCTTGAGTGAGTAGCTTGCACATTTATTATCAATATGTCAAATTGATTGCTTGGTTCTTTCAGTCATACGGAAGAGAATCAGGACCATATGGAACACTTTGGAGTCCTGAGATCCAAGTTGTAATTCTGAGACTAAAATCAATCTCTTATAATTCAGATCTCAGAACTACTACATACTACATACAGAAATGAGGGCCACATCTAGAAACATGTGGCCCTCATTGCTTTCCGTAGTTCAGGCATGATATAGAAGTGCCACAAACAGGGATTATTGAGCATGCATCAAGACACAAACAGGGAATTTGATGATTTAAAAAGGGGGATGTAAAACGTCAGGTTATTACAATAGGTACGATAAGGTGAGAACGATTACATTCAATAGATCAAAACATTTAAAAAAAACATACCTGATAAGTTGAAAACACAAAAGACCTCCAGTCAATTGTTGCTAACGGTCCTTGAGCGCCTTTACAATTCAATGAGCACAGAAAACACGGCGTTAGCTTACCACGCAGAGCTAAAGAAAATAATTTCCCAATTTACGTTAGGCTACATTAAATTGATCGTTTTTTCTCACTAACTCCACTTGTTATTTTCAATAAGACGTTTGTCTCAAGTTTATTTGGCTATTCCCCGTCCAGATGAGCGGTGTCCCGTAGCATGACGTGCTAGCCGAGGGGCGGGGCCAGCTCAATGTCTCTCCCTCAGAGCCCGCTCTTAGTGAAAATGGCGAGGTGAGAACTAAACGGCCAATCTACCAATGCTAACAATGTCCAATGCTGAATTGCTAGACGTCTGTTCCTTGAAAAGGTGGAAACACAGGCAACCTTTCGAAAGAGTTAGCTGAAGTACATCACTCAATGGTGGAGAAAGGCTTAGTTGTTGACCATCTAGCAGCTAGTTCATCTTTTGTTGCCCCAAACACCAGGTATGTTGTGTATGCTAGCAGCCCACAGATCACACAAATTTAACTGAATTACACACAAATGGGCTGAGGAATTAAAGTTGCGTTCTGCAAAGGCAGGAGAGAGCAATTTTGATTCTGTTCTTGGTTTGTTTGTTTGTTCCCTGTAACTCCCCCCCAACAAAACAAAAAATCAAATTACTATTCCAAGAATAAATTGGTCTAAATAGTGAATGGACTTTGGGATAGATAAGTAGGATAGATATTTGTTTGGAGTGATGAAGAAGGACAGCATTAGGAACGAGTATATCAGAGGAAAAGCTTGGACTGTGGAGACAAAGCAAGAGAGGCAAGATTGAGATGGTTCGGACATGTGTGGAGGAGAGACGCTGTAGTGGTAGTAGAAAGGAAAGACGGAGTAAGGAAATGTCCAAAGCTCTAAGAAAGACTTGGACATAGTTTCTGGAGAGAAAAAGTGAAGAGGAAGCTCAACTAAAATATAAGAAACAAATCATGGCCTCTCATTTCTCCAGAGTACTTAACATCCGTACTTGTAATTTTTTTATTGCATCTATACCTAGGGATCTTCAAGAAGGCGCCGTGATGCTGAATTTAAAGAAAAGGTTCGAGAGGGAGCTGATATATGTAAGTTTTTGAGAAGCATGCAGGTAACACACAGTGACCTAACCAGTATGATGGTAAATGGATTTGTCCTTATATAGCACTTTTCTAGTCTAACGACCACTCAAAGAGCTTTACAATGAATGCCTAGTATGATCATGGTCAGAGTACACAAACATTTTTACTGATTTAATTCAGTGTGAGGGCTTGCTTCCATTTTAAAACCATTCTCTTTTTTCTGTTTTCTTTGGTTTCTTGCTCTCTCTTTATCATTAAATGTTTTCATTCCATCTCTTTCACAGACATACATAGGCAGTATCCTGGTGTCTGTGAACCCCTATAAGATGTATAACATCTATGGGACTGATATGGTGTTGCAGTACAAGGGCCGTGCTCTCGGGGAGAACCCTCCGTAAGATTTACAAATGCACACATTGATCAGAAATCCTGCTATCCTAGCAGACATGTTAATGTGAAAAAGCTCAATTAATGTTAGCCTGCAAAACCATGTAAACATTAGCGTCAGTAACTCCAATATAAACCCTATTCTGTATTCCTATTCTTGAACTCCATATTATGAATTCATATCCTATTCCCTAGATTAATGATAGACTAATGAATATTTTTTTCTTTTGCAGGCATCTGTTTGCCATAGCAAACACTGCCTACATCAAAATGATGGATGCCAAACACGACCAGGTCCTCATAATCAGGTAAGAAACTGACACTTAGAGTGATAAAGATCTTCCTGAGCAAGTTGCAGCTTACAGTGACCATTAGAATAAATGAATAAAAGTCAGTAATGTTTTGAATGTTTAGAATTAGTTTTTTTCTTAAACACGCTAGTGATGTTTGCTTGCCCGTAAACCTTCAGGATTGTGGCTTTTAACACCTACATGAGAAAGATTGCCAGAGTATTTAACACATCTGGTCATGGTTACTGTTAAATTTGCTAACGAAACAGCAATCATGGGTTTGATTCCAGATAATGATGAAACCAGTTGCTAGTGTGTGTTGGTAGATCCATTTGTACGTTGGTGCAAGTCCAGTTTTCATCCAGTCCAGTTTTTGAACACCAAGAAAACTAAAGAAACAGACTAGTGTGGGCTTTTCAGGATATCAGGAAGCATCTTGAAACACCTTTGACACAGAGTCAGTAAGGTTTCTATTCTCAGTTGGAACAGTGTTTCTAAATTCATGAGTCTATGGTTACTGAGCCAGCCAACTTTACCCAGAACCACCCTCACTCCTCTCAACTGACCCATCTGTCAAAGGCTCCTCATTCCCTGTCGAATCAGTCTCCTGGAGGAGGATGCACACACATAGAGATACAATTGTATAAATACAAACACAGTCTCTCTCTCTCTCTTTCTAATGTGTTTGAAGGAGCGTTTCCGTAGGTCTTTTCTTCCTGCAGCTGTTAGGCTCTTTAATCAGTACTGCTCCCACAATAGAACAACCCCAAAACATGTACAGTAATAACTAACTACAATATACTGGATAACTAACAATGAATGCAATCGTCTATCTGTCCATACTGTATATAATTACATATTTCCTACCCTGTTGAATCTTGTCTATACTACATGTCATTTCTAGATGTGATATCTCTGTTACTGTGCTTTACACTGGCTGCTGTTACACCGCAATTTCCCCCAGTGGGACTAATAAACGAATATCTTATCTTCTCTCTCTCTCTCTCTCTCTCTCTCTCTCTCTCTCTCTCTCTCTCTCTCTCTCTCTCTCTCTCTCTCTCTCTCACACACACACACACACAGACAGAAAAATAATTACATATGCAACACACACATGCACAAAATCAGACATGGATCTGGTTGCAAATGCAAGAACACAGTATATCAATATATCCTAACACAGCTGCATCCAGGACCATTTTATACAAACAGAGGTAAAATTGCATAAGAATAGTACAGAGACACACTTATGTTATGCGTGCATGCACACATGAGCACACAAACACACACAAATTATACTTTGAACACTCGAACTGTGCTCTAAAGGAGATACCCGAAAGGAAAGCCCAGGCCTTGGCCAGGGACAGATCAACTCTCAGTAGTGTGTGTCTGTGTGTGTGCAGGGGTAACGGTAGGGGTAACGTAAGGCAGGTGTACAGTGACCATTAATAGACCGGTTTTTGGCAAACCAGACGATCAGGTGAAACCTTATGCTGGAATTTGGTCAAGGTGTCGATATCCCCATGACATACACACAAAGCCAAACACACACTTCTGCCCCCTTTTAGCCAGCTTACATAATGGTGGTGTTTAGACCTAAGCTGTTGGCAGTAGTAGGGTTTTTTGCAGGGACAATTGTGTGTGCACTTGCTTGTGAGAAAGTGGATATGTTTCAGATGGTTTAACACAAAAGGGAAATCAAAGTCTTGCCTGATAAGCATCGTTTAACCCAGTCTCACATAGTGGCTCATTCAATGACTTCCATTAGCATCTGGCTGCGGTGTTGAAAAGGATCTCAGAATTACTGTTGTGACTGATTAATGACACCATTTTGTCACGATGGTCAAAATTTTATACTTTGTGTTCAATCAGCTGACACTTTGCCGTTATGAATAATTTTGCTCGTCCAGTTCTTAAATTCTTCAGAACATTTGATTTCTAAAAGGTGAACATGTTCAGCTTGTTTCTCAGTTCACTGAGTCCCATTCCAGAAATTAGGATAATTAAAGAGAAGAATTGGTTTAGTCGGTTGTGGACATGAATGGAACGTCATGAACTGCTCTGGGCTTTTCAGAAGAAAAGGAAGCCTCATTCATTTGTCACTGTACTTACATGCATACATACAACAAAATGTTTTCTCTGCGTTTAACCCATCCTATTGTGTGGGTCCACGGTAGCTCAGGGGTAGAGCATACATTTCAGGAACTGAAGAGTCAGAGGCTACGGGTTCAAACCCACCGCGGGGTATCAGAAATGGTCTCCACTTTAATCCCACAAGTTCCATTTAAGTCTATGTCCACCCCCACAACATGGGAACCAATTGTGACATAAAATGGACCTGTCATTGTACAGGAGCAGTTATGTTCAACGTTTTAATGTTTTTGTTGTGTTCATCTCACTTGAGAGAAATGTGCATCCATCAGTAGCATATATGCCGCGTTGAGGTCCAGGTCACATGTTTGTTTACAATGATATAATTGAAGTTAATGTGGCTAATTTACCTTTTTTCCCCATCTAATGACTGACTACATGTTACTGTTTGTCAGTGGGGAGAGCGGCTCTGGGAAAACAGAGGCGACCAAACTGATCCTTCGCTATCTAGCAGCACTACACCATAAACGCAATGCTGCGCAACAGGTACAGAATCACATAAAGAACGCATAGATAGATGCACATACGTACATGTGGATCTGTGTGGTTTCACTCTCACACATGACAGCATGTACACACAAGCATGCAAGGAAACACATTATTTCATTATTTCAACTCTACAATTTGAATTTGATCACTAATGCCTTTGTCTTTCTGTATCTCTGGTGGCTCTCTCTGGGTACAGATTGAGGTAGTGGGGCTCCCTGAATGGCTTTTACTTGACCCTTTATGACCCATATGGTCTTACAGCGGTGCTTTGTTGCTGTGCTTTGCTGTGGTGTGTGGCAGTAGAGTTTTTCACTTTTAACTGGTCCACCCGTTTTTAATCATGGATTTTGCTCATCAACACATCCCAGCAAGCATGCTACAAGTTAATTTGACCTTTTCCTGGAATATTTTTAACAGTGGGCAAACATAGCCTGGACGTTTTTAGTATAGAATGTGAAATTAAATTCAAGGTGTTTTAAAAAGATTATAACAATCTAAAGTGTAAAAATGTAAATTCAATAAAGTTTTAGCTCAAAGCTCTGCATTTAAATTCCCTTAAATAGTGGTAAAGAGAATAAGGATAGATGGGTGTAATCTCTAGTATGGATCAATATGTCAGCACCATTGTCAGGTAACCTTGGAATGTTTGCTGGAATGATAGACTCAGCCTTTGTAGGTTGGATCATATTATTTATTCATTTTTTTTATCCTTTGCTGTCTTTTTTATGCATATCTGCCAATGAATTAATGAGTGGTTGTGGTTCGATTATCTGAATGGTTGGTAGATTCTTGAGGCCTCTCCTCTCCTGGAATCTTTTGGAAATGCCAAAACCGTACGAAATGATAATTCCAGTCGCTTTGGGAAATACGTGGAGGTCTTTCTGGAGGAGTGAGTATGAGACACTGATAACTCTCAGTCTCTTTTCTTGTACTTTTTCTATCTATTACATTCATTTTCCTGTTGTCTGTCTGACCGTCTGTTCCCTCCAGTGGTGTGATCAGTGGTGCCATAACCTCTCAATATCTACTGGAGAAGTCCCGCATTGTCTTCCAGGTAACACATACACACACACACAAAGAAAGATGTCTAAAGTATGTAGATGTCCCTCTTTATTCCTGGCTTCAACCTGTGTCCTGGGTGGTACGATCAGCGGTGGACAGCTCTAAGTACAGGTGTGAATGCACCTGAGAGGCTGTTTACACCTGGCATTAGCATGCATCTTGGGTGATCCGATCACAACTAGACAGCTCCAAGTACGTCAGTTCACACTGACATTTAGAAGGGATTAGAATACGTCTCCACATGCGTCTCAAGTGACCACTTGTGACTAGATCTCACTTCCCTGCTCTATATGCAAATAAACACGTACATCACTGTGGTTGGGGTTTGTAGTTTAACCTTGGCTGTGAACAGAGAGAGGGAGCATGGCTCACAGGACAGCAGGTGCGATAGGGAGGCTTTTTAGAGATCAGGCCCAGGTGGGCCAAACTAACAATCTAACCCCAGTGAAGCTGGGTCCTGGACAAAACAGAGCTAAAGGGAGATGGAGAAATAGGGAGCCAAACACTCTTAAAGTAGAGAGCAAGGAAATAGCTCCAGTACCAGAGCATACTCAAAATGGACGTAAAATAGATTCCCTTAGCAGCACCACAAGGGGAAATTTGGAATTCTCTGCATTTTAATCCGTCCTAGTGTAGTACCACCATATTGTGCTTGGGTAGCAGTTAAGGGTTCAGTGTCTTGCTCGAGGACACCTCAACATGCTATCTGCAGGACTGGGGATCAAACCTGTAATTTTCCAATTGCCAGATGACCGCTCTACCCACTGAGCTATGCCACCACGGTGGAGACGCATTCTAATACTTGCAATGAACTGATGTACCTAGAGCCGTCTGCTTGCGATTGGATCAACCGAGATGCATTTTAAAGCCAGGTCTAAACAGTGACATTGATATATTCCTGGCCAATGATGAAAATAACATCAATACACACTGTATATGTCTAGTTTCTCATCAGATGTGTGTCTGTGTATTTATCAACCCCTCGCCTAGGCCAAAGATGAGAGGAACTATCATATATTCTATGAGATGCTGGCAGGTCTTCCCTCACAGCAGAGACAGGCTTTCTACCTGCAAGAAGCTGAAACCTACTATTATCTCAACCAGGTAGAGAACATGATGCAGAATAAGGAATAAAGTGCTACCTTTAAACATAAGCCGGTGTTTGTGTTACAGGATTTTCTAATTGGCTCTTGTTGGCTTCATCACCAATAGCAATGCCTTGCATACTTTACTGCAAAGAACTGTGTCAGTGTGCAGGCATTTGACAACATTGATAGTAACCATATGAAGAGTACATGTTTTTTCAACTACATAAATCAGATAAATAGTTAACAAACACTTAGAAAAACTAGTACTGAGACTAGGAGGATATTCAAAATTGAATCAGTATAATGGTTTTGTTAGAGACATCTTTAGATTAAGGTAGATCTGGAAAGGGAACGTTTTTAGGCTTTTATTGAATGAAGTGACTGAGTCTGTAGCTTGGATGGAAGACAATAGCTTATCATTCAGGCATCAGGTGAGGGAAAAGTTTAGACCTAGAGCTCAGCAATTCCAGAAGTGGGCATAGACAGCAGACCTCTACAAGTAGTTCTCAGAGATAGATCAGATCACAAGATCAGCTGGGCTCACTATTTGTTCCACATTATAAGCCAAAATCTGTCAAATATCACATAATAATAAACAGTTGAGATGATATGAGTTATGGAGACACAAGCACAGTCAGCCTCACTATTTTCATCCTTCCATGCAGGGAGGAGATTGTGGGATAACAGGAAAGAATGATGCAGAGGACTTCCTGCGTCTGGTGGCTGCCATGGAGATCCTCCACTTTACCCCCAGTGACCAATCAGCCATCTTTAGAGTTCTGTCCTCTATACTGCACCTGGGCAATGTCTACTTTCAGAGACATGAGGTATGTTACTTTGATATTGTATGTTTTGATCTCCTCTCTTTCTCTCTCACTCTCTTTCTCATATAATTGGTTATTCATCATCTGTCATTTCTTTCAAAAAGTATCTCTTGTCCCCATGATGTGGCACAGAGATGAGTGTATAGACTGTTTATTAGTGCTGAAATTATGACTTGCTTAATTTGTTAGTCAATGGATGGAAAATTAACCAACTGCAATTTTGGTCATAGCTTTAGTCCTTTAGTACAAATAGCAAATATTTTTTGGTTACAGTTTCACAAATTTTAACATTTTTATGCTTTTTTCCAATCTATATCATAATAAAATGAATAATTTATGTTTTTTGGCAGCTAGTTGGACTATGTAAAGTTTTGAGACATCTATTTGGCTTGGCATTCTTGATGGGCATTTTTCACTGTTTTTGATATTATATAGGCTAAAAAATTGATAAATAATTGCAAAAAGTTAATTGTCAGCATAATTCTCTCTCTGTGTCTCTCTCTGTGTGTCTCTCTGTGTGTCTCTCTCTCTCTATTTCTCTCTCTCTCTCTCTCTCTCTCCCTCTCTCTCTCTCTCTCTCTCTCTCTCTCTCTGTGTCTCTCTCTCTGTGTCTCTCTCTGTCTCTCTCTCTGTCTCTCTCTGTCTCTCTCTCTCTCTCCCTCCCTCTCTCCCTCTCTCTCGCCCTCTCTCTCTCTCTCTCTCTCTCTCTCTCTCTCTCTCTCTCTCTCTCTCTCTCTCTCTCTCTCTCTCTCTGTCTCTCTCTCTCTCTCTCTCTCTCTCTCTGTTTGTATATCTCTCTGTCTCTCTCTGTGTCTCTCTCTGTCTCTCTCTCTGTCTCTCTCAATCTCTCTCTCTCTCTGTCTCTCTCTCTCTCTCTCTCTCTCTCTCTCTCTCTCTCTTTTTATCTCTCTCTGTCTCTCTTTGTGTCTCTCTCTGTCTCTCTCTCTGTCTCTCTCTCTCTCTCTCTCTCTCTGTCTCTCTCTCTCTCTCTCTCTCCCTCTCTCTCTGTCTCTATCTCTGTCTCTAT
>OMLC01042263.1:0-27675 GCA_900302585.1 Regalecus glesne
GTGGGTCTAATCACAGGTGCACAGGCATTTGTTCTGTCAGCAAAAAAGACACTGTCATGGGGAAATGGATTCCGAACAGGGCTGATATGAATGTGTCTGTCTTTGCGGATGTGTGGCTGTATTTGAATGTGTGTTTGTGGAGGCTATGAGGTTGCCTGTACCTTCTTTTACACACACAGAATTTTAGCATTTTAATATAACATCTACCTTGCATTCCAGATCCTATCAGTGTTGCAGAGGATGAAGAGAAGCCATGTTCCATTTGCTCCCTAAGCTCCTCATCACCCTGCCTCCCCCTTCATTTTAGTGATTTGCTCAGCAAACTCACTCGGTGGGAAGAAGCGTTGCTTCACAAGTGAGTGAAAGGAGTGGAGGGGTTTCTGGTCAAACTCAGAGGCCCTCATGTTGCAACCCGCTGGGTCTGACACATGGGAGACACTCAAGTGCCTTCAACGGAACAGGAGCAGAGAGGACAAATAAAAGCCTGTCACTGCCAAGAGAAGTGCAAATTTCTCCTTGTGGGACAGACAAGGGAAAGATTATAATTATTATTACATCAGGTGCTCTAAATCATAGAGCCGTTAGTTTTTAATCATCCAGCATCTGATACAAAGGTTATTCATTTGTATACTCAATACTCATAAGTGGATGGATCTAAGGCCACAACAGTCACATGACATCCAGAATGCAGGAAGGATGGTAGCATACAAATTGTTAAGCTTTTCAGCCAAGTCACTAGTTACTCACTGTTCCATCAAATGCTCACTGTGACTCACTCAGTACACCCCGAGTACTGACGCGAAGCCCCGGCACGACCAGTCTTACCAGATAATGTGGTATTGTATTCTATCTTTTCACCTCATCTCTGCCATTGAATTGAGAAGAAAAAGGAGCTTAGAGGGATGAACAAGGCAGTCGATTGGCTCCGGATTCTTGACTTTCCTGGTGACTCAGTGTAGTGAAGACAGTCTTGTGCATTGCAGGGACTTCAAATTCCATATTCATAAGATGCAGTGAGAGAGAGAGGGAGAGAGGAATGAGGGGGGAGAGGGAAGGACTCTAATCATCGCCATTCATGTTTCAAAGAGCCTCAGTTGCCATGGAAAGTGGAGCTAATAATTTTCTCTGTGTGTGTTTTTTGTCATTTAGTATTTTTTGGCTGGTGGGATTACAGAGTCCCTTGTTATTCCAGTGAATATTCCACAAGCAGCAGAGCAATGTCCATCCATCCATCACCGACCGCTTATCCAAAGTCAGGTCGCGGAGTCATGCTGGAGCCTATACCATCGTTACTTGGCAACAGGCAGGGAAGCTCCCTGGATAGATCACCATCCCATCACAGGGTTTGAGCAGTTAGGTGTCGAGTGTCTTGCTCAAGGACACTTTAACACAGTGTCTACAGGGGTCAGGGATCAAATCACTAATCTTACAATTACTACACAAACCAACCCTACCTCCTGAGCTATGCTATACATTAGTACTTGTTTTAATTGCTATGTCTTTGATGAGGACATGACTTGCAGCAATGTCCTACATCAGTATGAAAAGCAGTATGCTTTACTGTATTTTCCTATACTAAAGCAGTGTTTGCCCCCTAAATGTTCCTTTCACTCATCTTCACCCCTTCTTGTCTTTTGTTCTCTTTTAGGTGTGCAGAATGTGACACGTTGCACTCCAGCATCCTCACAGAGCTCAGTGTCTGCTCCTCCTGCACCTCAGCTTTCCAGCACGTCAGATAGTGTGTCCTGAGGCTGCTGCAGCCTGAGGTGTGGAGAATTTGACAACAGTGTTGTAACTAATAAATGCATTTCACCCGAGCAAATATCATGCATGCATAACCACTGAGGTCAAGTCCGTTGACTGAGGCATAAAAGATGTTTATTTTACTGCTGGGTCTGTTTCCCACTTACATAGGGAAAAGGATCCAGCCTGAAGCAGCAGCCACTGAGATTACAAAACCACCGTACAGCATGCGTACAGGCACACATTCAGGCTGCACACATGCTGGCAGATAACCATACATTTATTCTTTTGCACTTGCACATTCTAAGAAACGACAAAAAACACACAAACCAACCTGGGGATATGTAGGAAAAGGGTTTATGATCTGGAAACTGGGTTCCACTTGGCCTGGATACTAGTGATTGACTGGTGGCTACAGAAAACCATCAGGCCGGTGCTATAGAAAATAACAATTGCCATAGCCCTGCTAATCCTACTGCAGTATAACTAACATAAATCCTGCTTGGTGCATTAACTGACCTTCCTCCTTCTCCTTTGTCCTGCAGAGGGTAAAAAAAAACATTTGGAGGTTTGATGTGAATCCGGTATGTTTTTGGCTCTAATGGGAAGGAGCAGATCAGTAATGGAATTTTTCTACGATCATCTACAACCATTGATTTTAATGAGGCTTAACCCCTGTTCAAGAGGGCTCTGTGGACTTAACCCCTAACCATTGGCATAATGCCTTTACGTTAATACCGTACACTGAGACTGAGATCTGGTATTGGCAAGTAAATTTGTTGAAAGAGCGAGACACCGCCGCCGCAGCATGTCAATATTAAATAACCCCAAATGGACGATGGTGAGACAAGTCTAAAAATTGTCTTACTAGGTCCATTAAAATCCTTTTATAGTCACCTGAAGCCTTTATTGCAAATCATGACTACTTTCCAAATATAAGATCAGGAGTGCTTTTCATCTTTTCTCGGGGTAGAATGGACTTTGAGAATTATGGTCTGCCACTGGTTAACAACCTCCAGACACCTGCTGTTTCCACATGCCTGCTGATGCGTTAGTGTTAGGAAGTCATTCAGAGTCATCAAGTCATTCTTACGCTCTGTGAATGCTATAAACAAGACATCTTCACTAACCACCAAGCGCTGACAGAGTCCCTCTTGGTAACTTTTTGCATTCCTTTTGATATGTTCCTCTGGGCACTGCCTGATGGCTCCTACATCCCGTCGGACTCGAGCTTAGGTTTGGGGGACTTACTCACATTGTTCACTCCCGCTAGATCCTCATTTGTGTTGTACCAACTCAAAAGTACATCGCTTTGGATAAAGCGTCTGCTAAATGAAGTTGGAACATGAAGACTTTGTCACTGACTAATGTCTATGTAAGATAAGATATTGCTTTTTTTTAGTCCCACAAGGGGGGAGATTTGTTGTCTGATCATTTGGTTGCAGCAGGGTTATCTTTATGAAACCACCTCCCTGTGTAAGTCTGGGTACATTGTAATAACAAGGAGTAAGCATCTTTTAACAACTGCTTTGTTCTTTCATCTTGTAGACATGCTTCCTGACCTGTACCCATCATCTCTCTGCTGAGCAAGTGTTTGAACAGGTACAAAATACTCTGCAGGTATTCTCACACTAAATACACACAGCACATGTGAATGGAAACTTATTTACCATCTCAGGCTGTTGGGATTGTGACTCACTTGTCAAACACAGCTAATCTCTAAAGCGGCATATCAAAAGAGGTTTGCCTGAAGCAGTCATTGATCAGAAGTTGAGGAAATGTCATCACATAGTAGGGCAGAGGTTGGAAGCGGAGCCTCATCCTACATTTGGATCATTCCTTGTTGCAGCAGTGCGTACCCCATTTTGACTAAATGATGGTCAGGTTTTACATATCATAGATCTCTGCAGGAAAAACTAATAAGAGGACTCCATCTCCCAGCTTTGAGGTAGAAATGTGGGAATCGCTTCAGTTATTTCCTCAGGGAGTCACTAAAGGGTTTGATATGAGGACTCGTACCTCACTTGACTTTTTATTTTTAAGTTTTTTTCTCTGATGGCACTTAGACTGGCTATTGTTTCAGGCTGACAGTTAAACTTTCTGCTCTCAATCTCTTTTTCCTATAGAAATCAATAACATACCATCTCCATCTTTCAGCCGATTAATCTAGCGTTTTATCCAGTCATGGGCTGCATTATGTGGTGAAGATTTAAATGAATGCTCTTTTACACTCTTCTTCCCTGTGTCTCCACTCTCTCTCCCTCTCTTTCCAACCGTCTTTGCTCCAGATGTAAAGGGGTTTCCACAGTGGAGCACTGGGAAGTGTGCTTATGTAAGCTTCCTTGATACACCATGTAGTAATGCCCACAGGACCCCATTTACAGTGATTGGAGACACTGCCAACTTATTACCAGTGCAGAGGTCTGGACCCTCCTCCCTTTCAGGTTGCATGACTAATATCTTGCATGACTAGTCACATGAATCTCACTCCCTATGTAAAAGTCAGGCACTTTGTAATTTAGATGGCCCCTTGCACATTTATCAACTCCACGTTGGTTTATATTATGTCGGTTTGTAATCCAGATGACTCGGCCAGGGTTGGGTTGGTGATGGTTTGTGTCTAGCTGGGGGTTTAGCAGTCTATGGTTCTGAGTATTGATGCAGCAAAGATGTAGGTGTATTTCATTAGCCCAGAAATCCCTCCTGCTCTCCACCATTATCTTCTGTTTTCCTCCGTGACCCAGATGTTGCTGACATGTCATTTTCCAGTATCAGAAGGCCTTGGAGACTCTCAGTCCTCTTTCTATGTAACCGGTGTCGCTCAGCTCAATTAAATACCTTCAGGTGACGACTGGCTCATTGGTAAGACATAACTGAGAATCTATCGACGAACTATTTCTTTGCAAGGCACCACCTTGGAATTTGCCAACAGCAAAGTAACAAAAGTTCGATTTGTGTAATAAACTGGCTGAAGAGCAAGGGTAGAAAAAGATTTGGTGCCATTGGATTTGTGGTTACATCAAGGATAGGAACTTAGGAAGGACAGATCTCGGACAGGACTGTCTGTTAAATGACTCGGGTAAGAATTGTAGAAAGCCCCCCCCCAAAAAAAAACATGTTAAAAAAATGCATGTCAACACATGTAAGACAGGGTTGGCCTACCATGGGAGCACGACTTGTATGTGGGAGCATTTGAAAAATAGGCCCCATGGCATGGGAGTTACTGGCTAATGGTGAAAAGTGAGTGTGGGGCAACTGTAGTGAAGAGCTCTGTTACATAGCTAACATTCTTTAATTGGGTTATTGCTTGTCAAGTTTGTCAAATATTTGTTCACAGGAAATGAATGGGAGTATAAAGGCAGAGGAGCTTATCAGGGAATGGCAAACAAGCATGGAAAACATGAGGATGACTGGTGAAAGAGGCAGGAACAGGAAGTTCAACCACTAAGACAGGTGAGTGCTTCACAATAGAACAAGAAGGTAACCAATAACTGAAAAGAATAGATTGAACTGGGATATGACCGCACATACATTCAATTATTGATGATCTGTATCAGGTTTAAATTTAGACTCCATTGCTTGGATAGATGCTTGAAGCTTATTTGTAGCAGAACAACAGGTAGTGTTATAAAGTGTGTCCTCCATATGAACCCATGGGGATCGAATGTTAACCGTTAGCTAAGAGGGAAATGTATTGGAAGCTCATTTGAATGCAACAGGGAACAGCCCTAGAGAATTAAGAGTGGGAAGATAAGGACGAGAGGACACACGACCTTATGTAGTCTGTGAACAATATGCAAGTTCTTGTAGCCATTGGGATGACAGACCAGCAATACAGATAAATGGTTTCCTCCAGACAGATCAGGGAGAAATTGTGTACTTGCCGTTGTGATTGTACCCATAAGTAGGACTCAGCAGTTTGTGCTGCAAGGTAGAAAGGTACTGTGCTCTGTGATTAGGGTAAACACTTAGTATCCATGGTTTTGCATCTGTTCATGAAAATGTTAAAATGACAAGCATTGCAAATTTCAAATTTAATACAAGCATTTGACAAAAACGGTAAAGGACGAATCAATATCAACCAAAAAGCAAATGCCAAAAACAGAACAAAACGGCAATAGAAAAAATAAATAAAGGGGGGCTTAGTAGGCTTTAACTGATCGATATTAGACTAGATTGGTTTTAGCAGAGCACTGCAAATGCCTGTACACAAATGTCTGTATGATATATCTGTACGCATTGTGCATATTTACACACACACACACACACACACACACACACACACACACGCATACACACTTGCAATATAATATATAAACCACCATACTGGATGATTTACTAAACTGTAAATTTCCCCCTGTGGGACAAATAAAGGAATATCCTAACCATGTAGTACAATGCAGTATAACTTTATAATATTTCCATACTGCATTCTGAGAGATAACATACATTACCCTTTTAACCTATTTACCTGCTAAGAACAAACAGGTGCAGGTGTACTAGGAATGAACCCCAATCTTTAATGGTTTTTAATACTCAAACAGGTTTACAGCTCATGACCGATGAAAACCCTGACAGTACAAAACAAGAACATAATGTAGTGTTGTCCAAGCCCTCCATTTTACTAGTGAAGGTGGTTGGCAGATCTTTTCAGATGTAGTTTTCCACTCGGGTTTGGTATAGCTCTCAAAAGCTGTTTTAATGGTAATTGATGTGTTATTTCCTTTCGTGTCTGTCATTGTTTAAGTACAAGTCAAATGTGAAGCCGATTTGAGGTGGGCTGCACTGTGTCACTCATTATCATCAATTTTGACCACAAGGTGGCAGCGTTGGAGTAGTGTTACTCCACCCAGTCCACTTTGGTCTTTCTTTCGGTTTGCGTGCGAATAGCATGGAGATTTGCGGAACAGATTATGTTGGGCTCCGTCGTGATGGTACACATCCTGTAAAGTATTCCTTAAAAGACGGTATCTGTTGACATTTTAACAGTATGGTTTTAAATGACGTCTGACTACGCCGGAGGCTGCTAGCCTAACTGCTAGCAGAGGACAACAAAACTTCTGCTAGCATGTGGGTGTCGCTGTGCTCATCGTGCTTGTTTTGGAGCTTAGATGGCTCAGGGATGTTCTGTCATGCCACAGGAAATGGAAAACCTAGACAAGGGTCCTCTTATCCAGATGCTTGATCTGATGGAACAGTAGGATTTATTTATCTTCAATAGAGAACTGCTGGAGGACTGGAAGCGCAACCATCCACTTCACACAGAAATACGTGGGTGAGCTAATCACCAAGAATAAGAGATCTGCTTCCAAGTTGATAAAGAAGCTTTGATTATGAAAAAAAACATCAGTTTGATCCTACTAAAGTTAGACTGCTTGGAATGTAAATCCAGACAAAACATTGCGCTGGACAAGATTCAAGTGTCAGTTAATTAGAGCTGGTCTGAGTCAAAGGCTAAGGTGAGGACACTCCCATCCGACACTCAAAATCGTGGAGATGGAGCTAGTCGGGTTAATCGGACCAGCTGGAGAGAGGGCTAAGCCCATCATCGCTAAATTCCTCAGATATAAAGACAAAGCCAGGGTTACAGCAAAAGTAAGGAAATTGAAAAGGTACAAATGTGGACATGAATGAGGATTACTCTGATGCTTTTTGACTTAAGTCTAAAGAACTTGTACCAGCTATGAAGGCCAGTCATGGGCGAAGGGACTTAGCATCCCTGCATTATGATGAACTTCTTGTTTATTTCACTTCAACTGTCCTGACCATGGGGAAAGGCTCACGGATATCCGGGAAAGAATGGACAACATCTTGGAAAGACAGCATGCAGAAGTGTTAGATCTTGCACTGCATAAAAAGTTACAAGTGCAAAACAAAGGGACTAACCCCAGGCAGACTGAGGATAATATACCATTAAGGATGGATCAGATAGCCAAAGACTCAGATAATGACTACAAAATGGAGTGCAGCAAGACTGCCCGGTGAAGCCCCCCCCCAAAAAAAAGTTAACGAAATGGGCATCCATCGTATTAGGATACACTGTCAATAATAGAGGGGGGTGGTCTACTTTAAGCCCTATGAAGATTCTTATCTCTCCTACACAATCTATGTTGTGTTCATTTTTTGTGCTTTCATTACTTTTTTGTGCCCAATAAGATAGATTTTTTTGGATTTTGACACCAGTCTCGTCCTGCTCATCATTTATAGAGAGAGGGGAATTAAATAATCTCTACAACAGGTTCCTGCCAGCGAACGAGGAGGCCTTTTCAACAGCTCTTCCTCAGACAGGGTGGTCAGAAACATCCAGTTTTGGCTTCAAAATTGTCAAAAGAGGAATTTATGTCAAACCGACTCTCCCATAC
Source organism: Regalecus glesne (assembly GCA_900302585.1). Classification (NCBI taxonomy): domain Eukaryota; kingdom Metazoa; phylum Chordata; class Actinopteri; order Lampriformes; family Regalecidae; genus Regalecus; species Regalecus glesne. Next base: position 8,106 of record OMLC01042263.1, read on the forward strand.
TGCTACTGCCCAGTCTGAAGCACTGCCTTTAGCTAGTCCCATCATACATGCCATTGTACATTTATCTGAGCTGTAGGTGAGTGGCTGCTGCTCAAAAACAAGCTGGCACTGCATGAGGAGAGCCCTGGAGGGATCCAGGTCGCTGGAGTAATGCTCCGGTGAGGTAATCTGGTGCAGTGTGGGCTGGGGAGCGGGAACTGGCATCTGAGCGAGAGGATTGGGCTGAGGTCCATGGTGTGGAGGAGAGAGCAGAGTTGAGACGTGCTGAAGTTGGCCCCGGGTGACGTTGGTTGTCAGGTTCAGGAGGGCCTCCACCACATCACTGAGAGTCTGGTCATGTTGGCTTGTGAGAATGTGTTGACTGGCCAAGAGCCTGGCTGAGATCCATCTTCATCCACACTTTCAGGTTCAGTTACCAACTCAGGGACGACCTAAACAGGATAATACAGTGACACTTGGTTTAATGGACAGAGGCAGGGAGTGGTCAAAACGCCAGGAGATCAGAATGATAGGCAACCAAACAGACAAGGAGCACGTGGATAAACAGATTCCGGTTACTGGGTTGTCAGACCAAAGCAGGTGACAGAGCTGACGAGGGGCAGGCAAAAGACAAGGCAGCAGAGTCAAACACAGGCCAGTAAAGGAAGGATTCATGGAAACAAGGGCCATATAATTCATGGGAGCTAATCTGGGAATAGGGAACAGGTGTGAGAATCACAGTGTTGACTGATTGGAAAAGCAGGGGCAGGAACTGGAACCACAAGACATGAGAGACAGGAAGGCCCCCCATACTGAAAAGAGTCAGATTCGTAGACTGAACTGGGATACAGCCACTCTAGGATTCCTAAACACTTACACACACTCTGATGCACAAGAAATCCCACCACGAGCTTCCCACTCCACATTGGGGACAGATTCACGAAGACACTTGCACTTTTTCTTTTTTTTTTTCCTTTTCTTTCCCTGCGTGAATGATGCAAGTACTAGAAGCTGCTGTGTACTGGAGTCATATCCCTCATATGCATAGGTCGGTATGGCCAATCAAGTTGATTCTGATGGGGAGACACACACGCAAACGCTAAAAACGTGGCTTATCTCATTCATAAATTTGATCAGGTTGAGCCCTTCATCCACTGGGCTCGACAGTCTGGGACGGTGTAAAGAGGAAAATCCCAATGATGAAATGCTTTACTGAATAGCTCCAGGAGGTTAACTGTGGTGGCATTCGTTTATTCTCTATCTGAATAAATGACAGGCTAGGGCAGACTTTTCTGACACTTTACCATGATGAAACACCATCTCAAGATATTTGCAATGAAACAAAGCTGTGAGGAGTATAGAAGATGCAGGATTTGAGCCATTTTAGAACCTTGTCAATCCTGATGAAATACAAACCCGTGAAGTTCAAGAAATGACTGTGTGACTGATGCACAATGTCTAATACATACACGTCTTGACCCTGACAGCTGCACCTCAATATATTGTATAACAACGGGAGTAATATGTGGCCTTTTATAGATAATAGTCATGGATATTGAAATATAATGGCTTTGGTACCACAGTGTTCTGAAATTGAAACAAGATAATTTCCCTTACAGCTACAAACACTGCGTAAGCCATGCTCAGTTACTGATAGGCTGGATGCTGAAGATGTATTTGAGTTGTGATAAGCACAGTAGTACCAAAGGACCAGTACATGTGTAACACAGCACATTGCCAGTACACCATAAAAGGAAAGGAAGGCCACTTTATTTGGCCTCATTCAAAGCCATTCTTCTAGCCAAAGTCAGGCTTGAATGCTGTCTTGGTCAGTACAGACATGGTCCCCCAGGCTTTAACAAGCCTGGGTGCTGCTCTCTTTGAGCAGGCATTGCAGGGAGTGTTTGAATCTGTTCATATTTTGTAGTCAACGAGGACATTCACTAGTTTCAGGGGAGTATGTAGCCGTGTGGTGAATCTATTCAGATGTAGTTTTCCATTTAGGTTTGATATAACTCTGATAGATGCTTACAATACTTGTGTAATTTGTTGTTTTCTTTTGAGTGTAACACTGTTCAAATATATGTCAAGTTAGAGACAGATTTGAAGTGGATTGCACACTCTCCCTTGTTATTGCCAATTCAGACCACACGGTGACAGCATTGAGTAGTAGAGTTTCTCCGCCAAGTGCATTATGGTCTTCGTCAGGTTTTCGTGCGAACAACCTGGAGATTTGCGGAGTGGTGGATGTTCTGACTCCGTCGTGCGAAGTAATTGGTAAAATCCCACATTATTTACATATCTCGTAAAATGCCCCTTATACCAGGTTATCTGTCGATATTTTAACGGGATGGTTTGTTTTCGTAACCAGAGGAATCCATGTTGGGATTTTGGCGCCGCTGTTCTCTCAGTTACATGACTAGCTAACGTTAGCATGCACGAAGCTACACTATACTTCTGTACTTGGTTAGTAGAGAAATTCACATTTTTTACATTTGTTTTAACTCTAACTTAATTTAAAGGTAAATGAATGTTGAGTTGAGCAATCTCCGGGAAGCTCCAAAAGGGTTTGGTGAAACTGAAACGTAAGTGTCCTTTACAATTACACATTGTACATTCCAAGGTTATTTATTGTATGTTTATTAACGCCAAATATGTATTTATCTGGTTTTATTTATTTTTCTGATGATACCTATTGCCCTCTGCCATATTTTACTGTCTTTTTTCACTTAAAAAATGTTTTGTGTGAACACGGCAACCACACAAAAGCAGATGAGCTGTTCGCTAGAAGGACTCGGTAGCATAGACATTCTGTTAAAACGAGCTGTTGCTAACGTGGTTAACAATAAAATTAGAGTTAGAAGAATAAGGCATCCGTTCTTAATCTCCTATGCTCAGTAAATGTGTGCAATTTTGTCGTAAAGCGATTTGACTGGTCGCTAGACTAGAAAAGCACTACATAAGAACAAATTTATTTACCATAACCCAAAAGTAATTATTTCCTGTGTGCCTTCTATGTCCGTGGGGTCACTTACTGGTAGTCCATTGAGTTTGATAATGACATCCCTCATCAATCATGGGCGGCATAGCTCAGTGGGTAGAGCGGTCGCCTGGCAATCGGAACATTGCAGGTTCGATCCCCGGTCCTGCATACAGCATGTCGAGGTGTCCTTGAGCAAGACACTTAACCCCTAACTGCTCCCCGAGCGCCATATGTTGGCAGCTCACTGCTCCTATACAATAGGTTGGGTCAAAAATGCAGAGAACAAATTTCCCCTTGCGGGACTGATAAGGGAATCATCATCATCATCATCATCAATGGCATAACACCTTGGTCAGAGGTAGAGACCTCCACAATGAGGATTTTGGAGTGCCACGGGGGACACACAGTCCTCAATGGCACCGTTATTGTTATGGCTCGTTGGTCCTGGTAGTAAGGGCCTATACACAGGATGATCAGTCACCCATCATGACTGCAGGAGGCGGTTAAAAACTCTAGATAATCAAAGAACTGGCCAATATGTGCCTCTAAACATGTTGCTTGCACTCAGGGTGTGCTTCCCTAGCCTTTGTCACAACAGACCCCCCCCCAGGCAGCAGGGCAGTAGTTGGCTATGAACAACCTATGGGGACCAGTGCAGCTCCAAGATCCCCTACCAAGTTAGTCTGAGGCCACAAGGCACCCAGTTACTGTGTGTGGCCATGAGGAGGCCTGGCAGATGTCTTGGTGAAGAAGAGGCTATGTACTGGCAGGGCAAGACTTATGAATTGGGCTGCTTCCTTGTTCACTACAAGAACCAGCCAGCGGCAGCAAGCTATAATTAAGAGGTTAGAAAGCAGGTGAGCGGAAAGCAAGCATCCATCTTCCCTCCAACTACCGCACTACCATGCTATATGGACATCACATCCCATCACCTGTGTGTTACGCGTGCACACACAACACACACAATTCCATAGCTTCTCATATTTAGTCTAGGTGAGAAATAAAGTAATTTCAGGAATTCAAAATCGATTAATCCTGCAAGCACAAACGTGGTCATTCCCGCAACGGCTTAAGTTGGTTCTGTCTCATTTAGTTAGACGCTGAAGCTCTATCTGTTCCGTGGCTGCAAGGCCCGGCTGTCAGGTAAGTGTGAAATATAATGCATATCATTCCTGGGAATGAGGCACTCAGACTTTCCTGCCTGACGTTTCGTTATTACATCAGGGCCTCGGGCCTTAAAACCTTCTCCTTTTATGAACTTTTGCTGATTTGCATGTTATCACTTTGAGGACACTGCACAAAAAAGTTTAACATCCATAAGCCTCTTTTCAGCTCTCCTTTTAATCATCACGGTCCACGTGTTTTGATTTCATTGTGCTCATCGCTTTTGCAAGTTCAGACTTCGATGATCTTACAGGTCTTATTCTCAGAAACACTGACATTTCTTATTATTGACCTAAACATCAACATGATGTACAACTGTTACGGTATGCTTTAAGCATTTGCACTTACTCTGAATATTTCTGACAGCCATTGGTAATCTCCTAATTTACTGGAGTGTTTTGTTTGCTCTGAGTTATAGTATCTTTTTTGTTAGCCAGATAGCCTCACTTGCAATGTGGTCAAGTGATAAATGGCAAAGCCATTAAGATATCAGTATGGAGTGTACTTCTCTTTCTGTCGATAGGAGATTTATCAGTCAGAAGAAATAAGCAGGAAAATTTCAAATGGTATATTCATTTTTGCTTTCTACTCAAATTTGTTGCATTTGGAGGTTATTTTTGTTAGACTCACTTGAATTAATAATGATTTGTGTCACAGAATGTTGACTTGGTTCATCTGGACACGTTTATTGAGAGAAACGCTTCATTGCTCATTTAAGTGTCCTCTTCAGTCTCAACTGACTGCATCTATCCCCCAACCTTGATTGAATGTACATCAAGGAAACCAAACAGACACTAGCCAATAGGATGGCACAGCACAGAACAGCTATCACATCAGGCCAGGACTGCAGTCTGCACCCATCTACAGCCTATTGGCCACCCTATCAAAGATGAGTATGTGCACATGTTTGGTAGGGAGGAATGCTGGTTTGAACAGGGAGTCAAAGAGGCCATCTATGTGAAGAGGGAATAACTATCTCTGAACGGAGAGGAAGGGGGTGACTAAGAGCACATCTGTCACATCGTATGATGCTGTGATTGCAGCTATTTTCCAATCCTCTGTGAATAGTACAAATTGCCATTGAAACTAGTTACTGGTCACGTTTACATACGAAACCATTATTTTTGGTCACGGTTACAAGGATGGGGATACCTACAGTCAGCTTAGACAGAAGAAGTCACTTCGATGAATGATAAAACTTCGCTCTCAATAAGCATGTCCAGATGAACTGATTTCCCTACCTGGATTGTTGAGCATATATAATGACAATAGTGATTTGTGGTTTACTCATTCTATGAAGGACACAACAACAAAAACCCAGGGGCAAGATGGAAGTATGCCTCTGCCCCTTAAGTTAGTATGCCCATACCTACAGGGTTACCAGCCCTAAAGGGGTCAGATAGTGAGCCGTTTACATAAATGGCTTAAGGGGTATGATATGTCTTTGAAATAGTTTTTTTCTTCTTTTTACTCTCATATTTAATGGACTTCATAGCTTCCCTTCATGTTTTTTCCACATGAGTGGCAAGTCTACTTTCATTACATTGAATGCTACATTATATTGTGGTCAAGACCACCCAAGGCTAAGTCCACACCAAGTCTTCAGGGTGGTCTTCAGTCCAAGTCAACACCAGTGGGGCCAGAATTTACATTAGACTTAGGCAATAACAGTGCAAGTCCAATTAAATACCATGACTGTTATTATAGTCAAGTTCATTTTATTTTTATAGTCAAGTATCACAAATTACACATTTTCCCTGTGTGAGCTTCACAGCAATGCCATCTCCGGTCCATACCATTGTATATAGTGGTCTACTCAAGATTGAGTTCATACTTGAGTATCACCACCACTATCACAGGACAATGAGGAATACAGCTCTAGTTTTGAACCAGTTAGGCCTTATGACAAACTATGTGAACTCAATGACCCACCAGGACACACTCACTCACAGTGCCAATTCATAGTCAAATTGAACTGCTCATCCCAAGTGGAGAGCTACATGTAGTATCCACATCATCAAGTGCTGCTCTCTGTAGATGCATAAGTAGATAGATGGATGGATCGATGAAGGGATGATTGATAGATAGTCAGGTGTTGCGGGTTCATATCCCATTCATTGGCATTCATTCTAAAGCGTTTCGAGTGATCGTTAGACTAGAAAAGCACTATTTAAGAACACGTCTATTTACTATAGATGGGTAGATAGATAGAGATTTCATTGATCTCAAGGTAAAGTGTCATTACAGCTTGCATAATCCAAAAGCACACAATATCAAAAAATGTAAAGGAAAAATGATGGTACATGCACTCTAGGCTTTAGCATCCGTACTTCAGCACCATGGACAGCATCATTTCAAATAACTAGAGACCCGGTTCAGTCGGTCGCTGTTTTAATGAAGAATCCAGATCAACATCGTTTCAGATGAAAACCAGGGGGAAAATAGAATATCATATTTCATGCTCATGTAACACTTGGTGAATATTTTACAACAGATGTACGTATCGCACAAATGCCAGAGGGGCACTGAGCCGGGATGTGATGTGCTTTTGGAGCCCTTTGAACTTTGAAACACTATATTTACAAAGGGTGATTGCTGTTCATTATAGGAAGCACAATTTTTGAAGATTCAAAAATATCGCATTGACCTTGAGAAAAAATAGCCCAAGGCATATGATTTAGCAAATATGAGCTATGTGAGTTTTCAAGTATGTGCTATCTATGCTGAAAACAACTAACCTGAATGTGTGGTGGAGTCTTTTAAGCACGTCTAACACTACATATGGGCAGGTGTAATGAGGTCAGGCCTATCTGAAGAGCTGCTGTGACAACTCAGAGAGTTTGCATACTATATTTTACATTTCTCTCATTTATTTCTGTCTCTATAATCCCCATTGCTTCTCTCTCCTAGCTCACTTTTAACCAGACAGATTTTCTTATTTTTCTTTCTTTTTTGTGGTGAATCTGAAATAGACTCATAGGCTTCCTGAAGTTGGATTGAACTCCTTTGCTGTGAACCCACTCGGGGATGTTAATGTGATTTCCATCATTTTCAACCGATCAGATTGTAATTTTTCCCTGGTGTGCAGGTTTTCGTAGGGGATTAAGAAGCATTATAAGCATTATATGTTTAGGGAAAAATCATCACTGAAATGGGAGGATAACCTGTCCTGCTAATGTTAAAGAGCTAAACCTTAATTGTAGTAATTTTGCATTTAGTGAACAATTACAATAAGTGACTGTTAAGGCGTTTTCAGGGGTGGCATGCCTCAGGAGGGACAGTGGGTCATCTAGGAAGGTTGCTGGTTTGATCCCTGCTCCTCCAGAAAGTGTGTTAAAGTGTCTTTTGGTAAGACACTGAACCCCAACTGTTCCTTAGAAACTGGAGCTGACCACTGCTCCTATACAATAGGAGGGGTTGAATGCAGAGGACAGATTTCATTGTAGGAATACAATGACCAGATAAAGCGGCCCTCCTTTCCTTTCTGTGTTGGAGGAAGTCATTTGAAAATCCAGGTGTGAAAATGCACAGCTTTCAACTCCACGGAATCATTCAATGAACCCAGTGTGGTAGCAATGGAATGTTGGCCTTTAGAAATTGAAAATTAGATGCAACTCCTCTGATACATTACTACTGCAAGGTCCACTTTTAATGCGCCCTTAATACCCTTTGTCTTTTTGTGCAAACTTTTCGACATTTTTGTTGAGTTCAGATGTTCCCATAATGTTGTGGACACTTCATGTGGGTGTCACCCAAAGTAGTCAAAAAAAGGCACATCAGGGCCATCTAAGTTGATCTCCAAATGGCCCTTAGTGCAGATATAAGGACACAGTTGCATGATGCAGTACAGTGTGGTTCATGTCGGTCTATATGAGAATTGCTTCAAAGAAATCCAAAGATTGAAGCAACACAACAGCAAGGCAACATGGAGCATTTTGGAGCTGCATGTCCATGTGGGCTCATGTTAGCTCATTACTTAAGTCTCTCTACCATACCTGCAGTGAAACCCACAATGCATTGCACTTGTCTTGCAATTTGCTGTTTTTGGATACTAACTTAACAGAAAGTTTGACTGATGACTGGCTCTTGTGGCTACAACTTGAAGTGATCTCAGAGCGTAGCACCTTTTGCAGAATCACCCCACCCACCCAAGACGTTGTTTCATTCAAAGGCAAGCCAGTGCTATCAGCCAGCAGGTAGCAGTGTTCTGCCACTTTGTGTCAGAAGGCAAATAATTGATTGACTTGATCCTGTACGTTCGTATCTCCTGGACAGATTGTAGTTATCAAACCAAGCTTGTGGGATGACAGACTGATTGTCTTATCGGGAATGGTTTTGGGATTGCTGTAAATGACTTATGTAGAAAAGTTGCTAAAGTGATGTTTCAGGGTTTGGCTGCAGTAATACAAATCAAATCATCATTAATATATATGGTCTATATGTATAGCCATGCTGCTTTATTTACCATCACGTCAAATCCAAGTGACATGGGGCAGCATGGCTCATGAGATGGAGTGGGTCATATAGTCATCAGAAGGTCGCTGGTTTGATCCCTCTTAGAAAGTATATTGGTCAAAGTGTCGTTGAGCAAGACACCGAACCCCTAACTGCTGCCTAGGGTGCTGCAGCTGCCTACTGCTCATGACACATTTCCTTGTAGGAATACTATAACCAATTAAAGTGTCTTTCTCTCGCTCATGAATGTCAGATGAGGCGTATAAAAGGTATGATTGTCACAAAACACTCCCCATCTACAGGGATTTAGTTATATGACGACATGCTTTCGGTTAGACTGGGCATAGAGCATGCAGTTCTCATTATGAGCAGCCTCCTGGAAAGAAGTTTGGAGATAGCCTATGTTTTGCACATGGGGAATCATTCATCAATCATTTATATGTGCAAATCTCTTCTTACACACACCCATGGGCGTCTGTTCACATCTGAAGATTGTCTGACAGCCAGCAGCAAAGCCTCTCACAATGAGGAATCACCCAGGCTTGCACAGACATCAACGTTAGCCAAACTGGTGTTTAGATTCTGGGTTTATCCAGGTTCTGCACTGGTCTCCGAGATAAACTCCAGTCCGAGCTTCAGGGCTGAAGGATCCCATAGATATGCCAGAACAGATTTATACATGTAAAGGTTTGGTGGATGAGGCCCGGTGTCTTCACCTTGGTGCACATTCACATTTTTGAGGCATTTTCAGAGAAACCAGCCTTTGAAGGTTTTCAACATCAATCGTGAAGAAGTTTTTAGGGCACCCTGAGATTTTGATGAAGTGGATGCAGAGTGTTAGTGTATCTGTGGGCGTCGATGCTCGCCTCCCCTCTGGGCTACTTTGTACAATGATGGAGGCAAAATGATCCTTCTGCACATTTTACGCGTTTCAAACACGCCAGCCTTCTTCCTCAGTGGTGGTGGTTGGGGAAAAAATGCCTCATCAGCAGAAACATGAGCCGAGTACAAGCCTCGGAGTCTCATATTTGTACAACACCGCCCGGGCAGATCAGACAGAGCGATCTTTGCCACAGTGGTTTTCCACGTGTCAATTAAGCTAGCTGCTTGACCGGATGGTGCTGAATCAGCTCGGCTAACCCGGAACCGTGTCGAAGCCATGTGCGTTTCCGAAACGGGCTATGAACACTGACAAGGAGAGAGAGAGAGAGGAACCTTCCACGATGAGCCTTGTTGCCAAACTTAGGCTTGTACGGGAGCAAAAGGGGGGACGTCCCATGTAGTGGGCGCTGCTCTCCATGCGTGCAGGGCTAAACGCACCCAAGCCTCGTTTTGCGACGGCATAGACCTTAATTACGTGCACGCGTCAGAATTGATAAAGGAACGCAAGTTACACACAGAACTGTGTGGATCCCACCAAAACGCTCCGATCGGTTTTCCGACGGTTGATCACAGAGTGAGGATCACAGTTTGCTCACCTCCCTCTCCGAATCTCTCCCCTTCATCACTGGGGACGGGTAGGAAATAAGCGCATGTGTGATGCTCGTCTCATCTTCATTCAGCCGCCGCCGCTGGCGAGCTCCCCCCATCTTGTGTACTGAGGAGCATCCAGAGCGCCGGACGGACGGAGGAGCTCCGACCACTGCGGGGAAAAATCTCAGCCCACTCATGGACTGCTAATGAACGGCACAGACAAACACATTTTTCATTATCATCAACATCATTACTACTGCTGCTGCCGCTTTTCCTCGATCCCGGTGGTTTCGCCTGAATGTTTGACCTGCTCGATGTCTCCCATCAGTTTTTAACCAAAACAAGATGAGGATTCCTTGTGACCAGTTACTATTGATATTTTCTGGCTTTTGGGGACTGACAATGGGCGCTTTTCCAAGCAGCGTTCAGATCGGTGAGTGCAAAACCCCCAAAACAGCTCCGTGCTTGTCAGATCAATCTGAGCTTATATTCGCGTTGCTCCGTTGTTAGTATCTTTACATCTTGAGGTCATTTTTTAGGTCACAGCACTACTACCCAAAATCGTGGAAATCACATTAAATTCAACATCATGGCTTATAAATAACTTACATTCTGGCTCACATGGCACGATAGGGTGTTTTGTTCTATCTTATTTTGCTGGTGCCGTGCTGCCTCTGAGATGCGGAGCACATGCAGCATAGATTGTAATGCATGTTGTATAGGTGTCTGTAGGACCGTGGGTACCCCCCAAAGCACTGCAGCAGATCTGCTCTCCTCCGCGGGCTCGGCTGCAGGATTTCTGAAAAGTGATCCACTGCAGGCTGTATGTGTGGCTGCTGTTACACCCTGGCAGACTTACAGTGCACACTGGTCAAACCTTTTGTCCTTGTCATAGGAACTCAAAGCTCTGACAGGCGCCGGACCCTCAGTCAGAGCAGGGGGAGAAAAAAAGGGGGGAAAATGCCAAAACAGCATTCCTGCCTTTTATTCCTCTCACAGGCCGACTGAGTTGGCTGATTCATTGCTAGTTTGAGGCACATCAGGCTGATCGGCAAAGACCAATTATCCTGTGACACTGTTCAAACAGCGGAAAGGGATTTTTATTGGTAGTAGTTTAGCTCCACAAAGTTTCTCCTTCGTTTTAAACCTGTAGAAAAGGCGAGCTGATGTCCTCGGGGCATGAACCGTAGCTGCAGCACTACATATGTATGATGTGATGTTTGCCGCAGCCTGATTGGTCCACCAGAACTTGGGTCCTTATGTTTTCTATATTTTAACGGTTATAATCCATCATCCGTATTCATTCTCAGTCAGGTGAACAGGATGACGCGTGCGTGCACAGACACGCACACACATTAGTGATACCCCGTCTGCATCACCAATTCATTGAAACATGGCTCCTGGACAGGTTGTGTAGTCACAGAAAGAAGGCATGATTAGCATATATCCACAAACACCCTGCCTCTTCCCAGCAACTAAGATTTGAGTTTTATTCATTGACATTGGCAATGTCACTGAAAGCTGCATCACTAAAGCTACTTTGAACCGAAAGCAGTTTGAGGTGTATTTTGTGGATGTTGGGTACTATGCATATAAAGCTTATTATGATGGTCATCGGGGACAGCATGGCTCAGTGGGTAGAGTGATTGTCTAGCCATCAGAAGGTTGCAGGTTTAATCCCGGCCCCTGTAGAGAATCATGTTGAAGTGTCCTTGAACAAGACACTGCTCTGCCCTGTGATGGACTGGTGACCTGTCCAAGGTGTTTCCAGGCCTTTCACCCAATGAGCACTGAGATGGGCTCCTGTTCCCCTGTAACCCAAGTTTGTATTAGCAGTTGGACGATGATTATTATTACTGCAAAGTTCTTACAGGGAGGTCTTGACACCACCTAGAATTAGAGGAATCAGTTGTACTCATGGTAACACAATCACATCCTTACGGAGGCCTGGACGGGTCTTGTGTGTCAGGGTGTAGGAATCCGGTCTTACTGGCTAGCAGAGATCTGGCTACTGAGATTTATTTGGAGGTCACAGGAAGTCATTTCAGAAAGCGGGCTGCGCCAAAACCACTCAGATCACCACATGTCAGTACAAACGAAGCTTGTCATAATCAAAAGAGGCCATTGTATATGGTTTAATGACCACACTTAAGATGGTTCAGTAGTGCAGTGAAATGTAAAGCCCAATATTAAGGCTGTGCATTTGACTTCGCATTGCAGCTAGAATAAGTTAAATCCACCGTCACACACGTTGAGGCTTGATAAGATTTTGATCTGCAGTGAGGGTCCCATGCTTAATCCTGTACTAATCACCAGGGAGAATAACGAACCCATAAAGCATAGGAGGTGTATCTGTGCAATGGAAGTTGACTCAGATAACTGGAGATGCGCTGAAAGAGATGAACGTTTGTACAAGTCATCCCTATTGAGCGCTGCCGAACTCCCAGATTATGATCTGCAAAAACTGTAGCTTGGTTTCCCAATTTGAACAGCGGTTGTACTTTCTAAGGGACTCTTGGGAGTCTCCTGTCTGTACTTGTTAGTGGCTAACACAAGGAAATGTTCTAATGAGAGGATGATAGTTCATGGGATGGGCTTAGAAATGTGCCAAACTTTCCCCTGCGTAGAAACAAGCCATAAAAATGAAACACTTCAATTTTACCTCCTAGAAAATTTAGCCCTGTATTATTGTGTTAATATATGTTTATGTTTATTATTAAAAAATCATTTTTGAGGATGATTCCACAACGGCGTAATACATATATGCATCTTTATCACCACCTCAGTCTGATGTGCTTGCCTGAATAAGTTGCACTGCACCACAGTAACATTTAAAATCTGTTTCTTAAGATATTGTGATGGGGTTGGCATAGCTTGGTGGGTGGAGCAGTTGTCTGACGATCGAAAAGTTCCGGGTTCGATCCCGGCTCCTTCAGAGAAGCGTGTCGAAGTGTACTTGAGCAAGATACTGTTCCCTTAACTGCTCTGCCCTGTGATGGACTGGTGACCCGTCCAGGGTTTCCCCCACCTTTCACCCAATGAGAAGTAAGATAGGCTCCAGTTCAACAGTTGACAATGGATGGATGTCAGGTGTTGAAACTTAGGAAGTTCTTGTGTGGAAACAAAATCCATCCTAACATAGAATTCACATACTGTTTTCATGACCATTAGAATTTGATATTTTGTGCAAGGGAAACAAGTCCATGATACATGGACTTGAAATGACTATCAAAGTTGTATCTGTAGTGGAGCAGTGTCAATAACTTTGAAAAAGATCCTTAATGAAAGAGACTTTATGGTACTCATTACAGCATCCGTCATAATCATCATATGCCTTTACCCCCAGTGCAGTACAAAGAAAATTCGGAACATCTTATGAAATGTAAATTATTTGATGAAAAAATAAATCTGTGGAACAGCCACAGCAAGATCAGCGTGAGGGGTAGATTTGTGAAATCATGTCATTGAGCTGCGAGGCATTATTAGCGTCAAATAATGTATTGTCCATGATTGCTGAATTTATGAATGCAAAATCTGCTCTTGTCTATTTGTCAAATCGTTATTCAAATGCAAGTCACTTTTTCATCTCTCTCTCTCTCTTGTCTCCTGTCAGGTGGTCTGTTCATCAGAAACACTGATCAAGAGTACACTGCCTTTCGGTTGGCTATCTTCCTGCACAACACTAGCCCCAATGCCTCGGAAGCCCCCTTCAACCTGGTGCCTCATGTGGACAATATTGAGACGGCCAACAGCTTCGCTGTCACCAATGCCTGTGAGTCTGAAAACACCAGACGTACTCACGCCGTGTTGGTGCATTGTAATGTTTGTTGTGGTAAACAATGAAGCGCTTGGCGGATAGGAAATTGGCTTGTAAAGAGGATGGGGTTTTTCAGAGTGAAAAATATTGTCTTCAAAGAGGAGGTCTACAGACCGCTGTGGTTATTTGTGAAGACAACCATGCATCCATGCGCACACTCGTACATGCAAATAAATATAGCAGAATTCACATGCTTACACATGGAAACTCATAGTAGCATCTGCACACATACACATGCAAACTCATAGTAGCATCTACACACGTACACATGCAAACTCATAGTAGCATCTACACACGTACACATGCAAACTCATATAGTCAGCTTCCCACAGGTTCTGTTGCATTGCCACCAGCTTAGCGTGTCAACAGTTTTGTGAGGGTGTGTACATATGTGTGTCATTTTTTATGTCAGTATGTATGTGTGCAAATATTTGTATTTGTATGTGTGTGTCATGAGGGGACGTCTGAGTGTGTAAATTGGTTTGCGCAGCATAACCATGTGCACGTGCAAGGCTGTGGCAGGTTGCTTTGTCAGTACCTCTGAGGCGCCTGTTCTGCACAGCCTGTCAGTGTTTGCCGTATCAAATCTAACCTGTGTAGACCTGTGGTGGGGATAGAAGATTCACCGGGAGCTCTGGGAAGGAAGAGTTTTGGGCTTAAGACCTTTGTAAGGTGTTTCACTTGACTCCGAGCCATCATTCACACACACCCGAATACACTCATCCCCACCCACTAAAATGTTTATGTTCTAGATTAATGAAGATCCTCATTGACTATATTATTTCCTTAACTCCACCCATAAGACCTACATATCTAACCATCACCCTTGCAGAGCCTTAAAGAGAAATGCTCATTAGGTCAACATTAATTTTAGATGATTTCTCTACATATGTTGCCTTTCGCTCAATGAGTACTAGGATAGGCTCCAGCATGACTCTATGACCCGACTTCAGATAAGCAGTTGACGATGTATGGATATCTTGCTGCATGGATGTCATTGTCATCATCATCATCTCTATATTTACATCTTAGATATAACACCCATGTAAAAGTCATAATACTGAGCAGTCTTTTTTTGTTTGTCTAGAACACTATTGAAATTGAGCGGTAGGGTGTCTGATAGTAATATGAATGGCAGGCAATCAGTGAATCACCATCGTCATATGACATTTCCTGGTATTCAGATCAACTATGTAATGTGTGGTTATTTACAGCTAGTTATGTAGTGTAGCCCATTTCAATACAGCTCACTGAAATTAGTTTTTGTCATGGCATGGCGCTGTGGTTAGCTCTGTTGCCTCACAGCAAGAAGGTCCTGGGTTTGAATACGATCACAGGTCCTTTCTATGTGGAGTTTGCATGCCCCCCCCTTGTCTGTGTGGGTTTTCTCCAGGTGCTCTGGTTTCCTCCCACCATCAAAAAGACATGCATTAGCGCAAGGGGTTAAGGCACCTATGTTCAGTGCATCTCTGCGTCATGCAGTTGGCTGTTCGAATCCAGGCTGTACCGTTTCCAACCACGGCCAGAGGTCCATAGTTAGTGGGGCATAATTGCCAAAGCCTCACATGGGTATAAGGGTTGGGTTGGATAAAGATGAGAGAAAAAAACAGATATGCATTTTAGGGTTAAAACTCCTGCCTGTACCCCTGAGCAAGGCAGTAGGAAAATAACTTGGATTGGTCCCCAGGTGCTGCAGCTGCCCACTGTTCCAATAGAATATGATGGGTTGAATGCTGAGAACACGTTTTATTGTCATGCATGTACAATGACAAATGAATAAAGGCTCTTCTGGAAGTAGGTGTAGGTTATAATTTTACATTCACAAATTGTCAATCAGTTACATAATTTCAATGGTGTTCAGAGACATGCAGCAGAATGCTCTGCATTGTGACTATTAATGGAGTCTTATCCCTTCAACATATGGAGTGGTAATGATGAAAATTGAGATTATTACCATTTGACCTTGTCCCAATTCTAACCTTGACCCTAAATCCAAGTCCTAGACCCTAACGTAGCCCCTTGAAGAAGGAAGAACTAATCAAAATCGCTTCAATTTGCCAAATTATGATCAAAAACTCTTAAGTGTTCCTCTCAAATATAGCTGAAAATACACACACACTCACTCACACACACAAGCCCCTGACTACCCTACATAAGGGCACTCCATTCTCTGCTTAATTTAGCCATTGATTTCCCAACACCAGATCCCCCCATTGATAGCATAAGACACATGGCCAGTCGTGTTTTACAGTCTTTGAGGTGCAGAGAGACTCGGAGCGGTGGGAGTGTTGTCATCACAGGCTGAGCAATTTATGCAGCATTTATACAAGACCCCTGTCCCGCAGCTAAATGCAGATAAGAGAGGAAGGGTTTATATATAGACAAATCACCGAAAAATCCGGGCCAATGAAAGCCTGGGCCGGGTCGCATTTGACACGACATCTCCAAATGGGATGAAGATACTGTGGGGCTCGAGCTGTGACAAGAAGCTGTTCACACAGATTTCAGGAGTTAAATCTGAGTGTGTGTCTGCAAGTGAGATGCTGTAAAGCCAAGGATGCCACTACATCTTTCCAATGAAAGCAGCAGCTAAATATACAGCAAATCTGCTTTCTGAATTTTGGATTTCCCAACAAAAGCTGCTTTGTGTTCTCTGTGGCCGTTCTCCTGCATCCACTTTGGTACATGGAAAGTGTTTATTGGATCTCTGACATGGTTTCACAAGTGTGTGTGTTCAGACGAAGGAGGAGCTCTGTGAGGTTTGGTATTTCGACAGAGCTGTCATCACTGTTTCTAGTGAGTTCTCTTGAGTTAACAGTGACCCATCTCTGAAATGTAGGCCAGCTATCACTGATTTGGTCAGTTTTCAAAAGGGCCACGCAAAAGTGGCTGATCCTTATCCAGAAGATAGACGTGTTGGTGAGAGATGGCTGGTACGGGAAATATAGTCTAAGTTATGTTGAATCCAAGGTTGCTGGGTAGTTGGAGTACTTTCAGATAAGCAGTCTGACCTATGTGGCATTTTACTAAGGTAGTTGTGTGTAAACTAGTCTAGAGGGTGACCTGGCTCCGCAGTTAGCAGTATTGCCCCAGAGTAAGAAGGTCCTGGGTTCAAATCCCAGGGTGTCCCAGGTCCTGTATGTGTGGCGTTTGCATGTTCTCCCTGTGTCTGTGTGGGTTTCCCCTGGGTGCCCTGGTTTCCTTCTGCCATCGTGGAGACATGCATGTGGGGGTTAATACTCCTGCCTCTGCCCTTGAGCAAGGCAGTAGGAAGAAGAACTGGAGTTGGTCCCTGGGTGTTGCAGATGCTCACTGCTCTTATACAGTAGGATGGGTTGAATGCAGAGAAAAAATCACCATATGTATACATGTGGAATAACCAATGAATAAACCTTCTTCTTCTAGGGTGCAATATTGTTTCTGGACCACTGTCCTTTTTTTTTTTCTTTTTTTTTGTAGTGAGGACTATCGAGCTGGGGATATGTGCTTTTTGTGTATCCTCAGTCAATACAGGAGCACAGAAAGAGCTGACAAAATAGGAAATGAGGAATAGAAGTGATTTCGATAGTTGATACGAGAACAGGAGGGAGGCGACCGTCTTGGTGCAGAGTACCGGGTAGGTGGGTATACATTCCCAGCAACAGAAGAATCCAGAAGCTCTTTCACCTCTAGTCTAATGGCCGCACAGTCACAGGAAGTGAATCCACAGCCCATTGATTGGCCAAGGCAAATCAGAACAGCATTACATGAGCAAATCAATGGCTCTGATCGCTCGGGGGCAGTGGGAGGGGATCTGAGATCGAACCGCATGGCTGATTTTGTTATTTTCCTCTGTTATATCTTAGACTTTCTTCATTTCGTCGTCCCTTTTGCTTTCCGTCCCCCTCACCATCCCACCGTCTCCCTCCGTTATCGGAATCCCAGTCACTTGCTGAGATAATGGCGCTACCGTGTAACGTTCAAGGGCGTACATTGGGAAAGGGGGGACGTGTGACGAAGGTAATTTGTGAGGAGAGATTAGGCCATTCAGTGGCACAGCTCACAGCTATCAGAAAGCTGACGGGGATAATTGGAGAGAGGATGGAGAAGAATGTTTTCTTATGCTACCATTGTCCTTGATTATCGTTTCCCAGTTTTCCTAGACTTACAACAGACCCGGGCAATTTTTGCCTGACTGACAATCCTCTCCGTGTCGTTCACAAAAGGGTCATTGAGTGTGAAGGTGTATGGCGGTCAGCTGTAAATAACATTTCATTTTGTTGGCTCTTGCAGATGTGACGGAAAAACTTGGTGCGCCGGGTAGTGATTAGCCAATGGTAGGGTGAACAGGATGAAAAGAGAGAAGCCTGGACACATTGATGGTGACTTGTCACTGGCATCATTAAGAGAGCATCCGGAGTCTGCTCTTTTGAAAACTGATTTAGTCGAGTTTGGGCTGACATCCTCTTCCACCCATACTTTTTATTGTGTGTGTGTGAGTTGTCTCAAAACTTTTTAATGAGTCTTGACTGTTGTGTGGGTGGTGCTTGAGGTGAGAGCCGGGGTCATTCAAAAGGGACAATCTGTCACCCTCTGGACACCTGGTGGTGAGCCCCATACGAGATGCGTGACAGAAGTAGATACACATATGATAATAGAGGAGTTGATTTACATGAGATGCAATGATAATGCATCATGCAGTTTATGAGCACTGCCTTTTTGGCATCATTCCAAGTATTTATCCCCTCGATAGGATCACCCCTGAGATGAGATGTGGATGTGCCCTTGAGCAAAGCAATAGGAAGAACTGGAGTTGGTCCCTGGGGGCTGCAGCTGCTCACTGCTCCTATTCAATAGGATGGGTTGAATTCAGAGGATGAATTTCTTTGTATGTATGTACCATTACTGTGGATGGGCAGCTCAGGAGGTAGGACGGTTTTCTAGAAATTGGAGGATTGGTGGTTTGATCCCCGTTTCCCTCCGAAAATATGTTCAAGTATCCTTGAGCAAGACAGTAAACCTATAATTGCGTGGAAAAACAGATGAAAATTAGCCTGGTGGCTAAATCTGGCACGTTTATATTCCAGAGGCTTGTTACTATGCACTGTCCCTATAATGATGGTTATATTATATTAATGTCTTGTAAATTGCTCTGGATAAAAGCTTCTCACACACACACACACACAAACAGAATTTGTATTCCGGCCGTTTTTCCCCGCTAGCGGGGGTTGACCGGTCCATGGATTCGTCTCCTCCAAGTCATTGACTCTCCATGAATTTTGTTGTGGAGCGAAGTTTTTATGACCGGATGCCCTTCCAGACGCCAACCCTTTAGTCGCCTCTTACGACACGCAGGGATACGGTGGATGAATTCTGACCCCCATCCACAGAGGGGAGCAGTTAGGGGACCAGTGTCTTGCTCAAGGACACCTCGACACGCTTCTCTGCAGGATCGGGGATCGAACCCGTAACCTTCCAATTGCCAGGCGACCGCTCTACCCACTGAGCCATGCCGCCCCTCTCTGGATAAAAGCTTCTGCAAAATGCAAATAAACTAAATAGATCTTGTTATTAGCATGACAAATAATAATGCTTCTTCTTAATTTTGAACAGTGTTGTTCTCTATACCAACCATGTTTCAGGATATTGGTATCATATTTAATACTACAATTTCTCTCATTCATAAAATAAGAAGTAAAGAGAGTCACTATGCACATGGG
>OMLC01042264.1:0-14600 GCA_900302585.1 Regalecus glesne
ATACACATGTTTTCATTGTCTTAACTTTTAACAATTTTATTCTTGTGAAACGTTTTGTGACCTTACTCTGTGAAAGTTGCAATGCTAAGTAAACGTACTTGTTTCCCATTAGTTCATGGCTACATGTTGTAGGAATGACTGTGTAACATCCTCCTTCCCCAAACAGCTTTTGTCCCCCAGAGGTTGAGGCAGCTAAAGAAAGTCTGGCTAACACTGCATTTGTAGCCTGCATGGCCACCTGCCACTCACTAACCAAGATAGAAGGAGAGCTCTCTGGAGATCCTCTAGACCTCAAGATGTTCAATGCTACCAGATGGGTAAGCAACACTTGGTACCCAACATGCTCAGTCACAAGACTGCATTCTTTTGCTTGCCTACCAACGTGCACATAAATTACACTAAGACAAACTTGCTGCCCTGTCAAACGAAGAAGTTGGCTAAGCCGTGTACCAATCGGGGACCATGGATACACTTTACTGACTCTCAAGGACTGTTGGCATTTTAAAAAGGACAAGGAGAAAATAAGATTGCACACGGATAACATTCTCAAAGCAGACACCCTTCATCCCTTGTATGATTTTTTACACCTTCTACACTCGACTTTAAATTGAAGCTGAATCATTAGGCATTGGTCTGCTATTTGTTGAGATCCTAGAGGAGCCCACAGAGGAGGAGACCGCACTCCATAATCCAATCATGCCCACAGTTGTCCGGCCACCTAAGCTTATCCAACCCGAGGCCAACCAGAACATTTCACTCGCCCAAAATATGGTATGGTTCCTTGGTCCCTTTTTCTAATCATGTCTTGCTGTTTATGTGATGGGGATATTTGAGTCCATAAATAACTGTGATACCAAGAGAAGATACCCTGAAGATGTGTCATTGTCTGAAAAAAAAAATATGAATGGATTTCTTTTAATGCAGGGGTTAACTGAGGTGTCTGTAAGTTGTCATTTGAAATAATCATTGGCTTTTTGCCTCCTGGTGGATGTTTTAACCCTGCATTCTGATTGTAATGGCCTAAACCTAATGAATAATTTGATGGTAAATTTAAATTTTTTATGATTGCATTTAACAATATACACACTTTATGATGTTTTGTCCCCAGGAATATGAGATTGGTGTGGTGCGTCAGTTTCCCTTCTCCTCGGCCCTGCAGAGGATGAGTGTGGTAGTGAGGAGGCTGGGGGAGAAGCACATGGACGCATACCTCAAGGGGGCGCCAGAGGTTGTGGCAGGCCTCTGCAAAGAGGATACAGGTATGGTCCTTGTTCTGTAAGGGAAAGGTTTTGATTGGTAAATTCAATTGTTTTAATTAATATTTCATCTTTTACTTGAATTATTCTGAAAGAGACTAGTGTTGAAGTTCTTTTTCCTAAACTCTGTGTTCCTCTATCTCTTTGTTTATGCCAAAAATGCCCATCTTTGTTTCTATCCGATTCTTTTTTTAGTCCCTGAGAATTTCCCTGATACTCTGGAGACCTACACTAAGCAGGGCTTTAGGGTGATTGCGCTTGCACATCGTCAACTTGAGTCAAAACTCTCATGGCACAAAGTCCAGAGCCTTAATAGGTACGTGTTCCACACTGGACAGCATTATCTACAGCCCATGGGGGAATTCAGCTTTCCTTATATCCATTCCTTGGGAAAAAATCCTCAGAATGATAGTCAAGTTTAATAATGAAATTTATGACATGGTGGAAAAAATAAACTATTTTTGAGGTAACATTTTTATTTGTGATATTAGGCTATTCGAATAAAACTGACTTGAATTTCTTGGGGGGCTTATGTAAAAGGTCCATTTTTACATTTCACAATTAATCCCCATGCTGTGGGGGTAGAAACAGATGAAAAGTAGGAAAGTTAAAAAATAGCATTGTAGATGTACTCCTAAATCACATTTAAGCCTTAAATCACGTTTTTAGAGCTATAGCCATGACAGCATGTCGTCTACTTGATGATCCTTGTCATTGCTTAAGATAATTTCAGCACTCACTAGACTGGTTTAAATGAAGTGTCAGTTGTGTATCTTCACACTCAGGTTTAGAAATGCCCCCTTTTCTCCCACTTCACTGTTCAGATTTTTTAAATTGCTTGTTCTCGTCGTTGACAAAGTGACACCTCGTAATACGTTAAATTTTTTCTTTCCTGCAGTTTTACCCTCACATCAGTTCAAATGAAAAAAAATTCTAAACATGAATTTTGTGAAATATGATGTCCAGAGTTTATTATAATGAAATGTATTGCATATTCCTCCAGGGATCTGATAGAAACCAACATGAGCTTCCTTGGTCTAGTCATCATGCAGAACAAACTGAAAGAAGAGACTGCTGGTGTTTTACAGGATTTACGACACGCAAACATCCGCACTCTGATGGTTACAGGTAACATTGATCTAGCTGGTTTTGTTTAGTGTGTGTGTGTGAGTGTGTGTGTGTGTGTGTGTGTGTGTGTGTGTGTGTGTTTTATTTTGTGTGACCATATTAGGGATACTCATACAGAGATGGGGGCTTCTTTCTCCTGGTCTCATCATGCCTTTTTCTTCATCTATCAGGTGACAATATGTTGACAGCTATATCAGTGGCAAGAGACTGTGAGATGATACGTCCACATGAACAGGTTATCATAGTAGATGCCATACCTCCTAAAGACAGTCAACCTGCCAGCATCACTTGGCAATACAGTGAGAACAATGCAGCTCAGAACCCCAACAAAGAAACTCAGGTATGGGAAAAGGTGAAGAGCTGAAGGACAGTCACTTAATATTTAGACTTGAAGGAATTTATGGTGTATTGAAAGGTTACCTTGAAGGATTAAAGGGGATTCCCTTATCAGTCCCGCAAGGACCGGAGATCGATCCTGTAACCTTCCGATTGCCAGACGACCGCTCTACCCACTAAGCTATGCCGCCTCCTTGAATTGCAGGCAAATTCAAAAATATATAAACTTTTAATTTTTTTAAGGCTACCATACTAATACTGTAATTCCAAACTGCACTGTATGTTCATTCATATATATTTATGATACAATACGTACAATGACAATAATGGTACCAATCAGTAAGTTAATGGAAAGATATATACAAAGGTAAAAGGGAGCTTACTTATCTGTGTCCATCTAATTATCATGGTCCCTTATCATTCCATAACTGATGAACTTCAGCTATTTTTCTGTTCCTTTTTCTTGGCTCCTTTGGTCCATTCTTGTGGTGTTACTTTTTTTAAATGTATATTCATTTTTCAAACGTTACTTTACTTAGGTAGGCATGGTAGAGAGAAAAGGGGTAGAGAGAGGAAGACATGTAACAAAGGACATGTTGTGATCAGGACCCTAACTGACCGAGCCATGGGATCACTCCACTTTTTAAATTTTCAGAGATATTTTGTCACGTGTAGTCCATTGTGTCTCCATTCATTAGTTCACTGTCCTTCAGGCAGTGAAGATCAAGCTAGAGGAAGCTGTCTATGATGCGTTTCCAGCTCACCAGGACCAGAGGTACCACTTTGCTATGAGTGGCAAGACCTTTTCTATCATCATTGAACATTTTCCCCAACAGGTTCCAAAGGTAAGGGTTTACTTTTTGTGCATTCTCCTTTGGTTTTGTTTGATGCTTTTTTTATATATGAAAATGTTGAGAATAACATTGAATGGCTGTTGTTCTTAAGCCATTCTCTTTTCCCTCTCATCAAAATTTATAGTATGTAGTACAGTGGCTGTTTACAGTGTTCAATTTGTGTGTGTGTGTGTGTGTGTGTGTGTGTGTGTGTAGAAGTTGATCTTTGACATGGCATCAACCAGTGTAGCTGGAACTTCAATTAGTTGGGTGGGAATAGAAATGATTGGATTGGCGCTTAGGCTATAGCCAATCACATGCATGCTTTAAAAACCTTACTGCCCAAATATTTTCATTGCAGCAAGCAAATAAAGAAAGTGTCCACACCATGTTATGGGCAACATGATGTAGAATCATTAACAGAATTGTTATAAACCCCATTATTGTAAATTGTTCATTTGTGATAATGGGCTGTACAAATAAAGTTGGTTTGACTAGATGCTTGTATACTATTGCACAGCAGCAAGCAAATGGGCACATTGATTACTTACTAAAGGCACAGTGCTGTGAATTAGAAGAAAGCTTTTACCTCCTTGCTTTAGTTCAGTAGAATGTAGATGAACAGTAAAACAGTAAAATAAACCTCTTTCATTAAGTGGACCAGGCTGCTCAGTGAGGGAGCCACAGTCAAACCAGGCCTATCCATAGCTACATCACAGTTGGTATCAGCAGCTTATCATGTTTCAATATCACATTGGTTATTGAAAGTAATGGGAAAATGTTACTTTTTTATATCTACACAAATTTATTCCACTGCGTAGGAGAGTGTACAAAATGGATTTATATTTGACATGCTTGTATCAGCCTGAACATTACATTATAATACATTACAGGCATTTTAGCAGACGCTCTTATCCAGAGCGACGTACAAGTGCATAGGGTCAAGGTACAAAGGAACAAAATCAGATTTTATTCTTTATTACAAATGAATAAGCAAAGTTTTGTAAGACGTCTCATAGAGTCAAGACTGTAGTTATTAGATGTTGTAACTTTCTCTCTCCACTTGGGGGTGTTGTAGCTGGCGTTGAAAACTACTGTGTTTGCCCGCATGGCTCCGGACCAGAAGACTCAGCTGGTGGAAGTCTTGCAGAGTCTTGAGTGAGTCTGTTGAGTCTATGAGTTAATTAAATCCTTCACTGTAAACTAATAGCAAGTGCAAATGTCCTTCGGCACCATGAAGTTAATATGAATTTCAAATCACTTAAAGGTTGACTCTGTAATTTGTTTCAAATGTACAGTATTCACCAATTTTCTATACTTTTTAGCTACATTGTTGGAATGTGTGGCGATGGTGCTAATGACTGTGGAGTAAGTATCATCATAAAGCATTCTTTCTCAAGTTCCCTGTTCTAATTTTAATGAGAAAGGTGATGATTTTGTTACCCCCTACAGGTAAAATACAATAGTTTATGTAGGAGAGCTGAAGTCAGAGTAATAAACCAAGATATAAATATATATGCAAAACACAGAAGTTAGGAAATCAAACACAGGTTAAGGGGAGAGGCAACATTTTCAGCTTCCTATTACCCATCTTTCACCAATTTGAGGAGGACTAACCAGTATACATACGTATGTACACAGTTCAGTTTAAGAAAAATAAGTACAAAGCATATAAATTTAGATGTGTAAGAGTTCTTCATGAATTATTCGGATTCGTATATCAGAGATAGGACTTGCATTTTAACACAATGCCAAAATATATGAATAAACTTCATTTAGTAGATTGAAGATCTTAGCAGAACTTTTTTCATTCTAGAATAAATGGACTTGATCGCTTATCTTGTCTGGCAACCAATCAATGGGATTTACAACATATGCCTCACATTTACCAAGCATGGGGGATTAAGGCTAGATGCCCTTTTCCTGAGGCCATGTGGTGGGATCAAACCCATGATGCCTGATTAATCCAACACAGCAGTGTTTTTTTTCCGATTTAAAGTTGCAATTTTTCCAACTATTATTATAAGAAAGAAGTGCTGCTCAAATAGTCCCTGTAGGTGCAGGCCAATTATAATTAGTAATGCAGACTGGTTTATGGGGCTATGACTGCCGTTGACATTTTAGCTCAGGAAACCTAACTCTAGATGCATGTGCCTATAGAATATCATAGTTCATAAAGCTTTTAGCCCTTTTGAGATTATTTTGTCTTTTCTAGCCATGTCCTCTGTGGTGAACAATTTAAATCTTGTGATCAAAATAACCATACTATATGTTCTCGGTGTGCAAACTAGTGAGTGCTTTAAAGACAAAATTAAACTTATCCTAATTTAGCTGGGACTCCCTTGAACCCCATTTAATGACCCTGGGGTTTCCCTGATCTTGTTTTAGAAATTATTCTCTTAGAGGGTGATACTTAACTCTGACATAAAAATAGTCACGCTTTAAAGTTTAAAACTCTCGCATGAATTGTGTTACAGAGTGATTCTGTTACTGCAAACCATCTAAGTAATGATGTTATCTCATTCTGTCTCTCTCGCTCTCTTTCTCTCTCCTCTCTCTTTCAGGCTCTGAAGAGAGCACACAGTGGGATTTCTCTGTCTGAGATTGAAGCTTCTGTTGCTTCACCCTTCACTTCCTCAACCTCAAACATCTCCTGTGTCCCTAACCTCATCAGGTAACTCAATAAAATACACTGTTTTGTCTTAATACATAGGCAGGTAGACTGCATAGGCTGTAAGGACATGTGATGTTGAATGCTTTCCAATACTGATTTTTTTTTCTGAATTTGCACAAATAAAATTACTTTCTACTCTGAATAAAAACCTGTTTTTGGTCCACAGGGAGGGTCGAGCTGCTCTTATCACCTCCTTCTGTGTTTTCAAGTTTATGGCTCTCTATAGCATCATCCAGTACCTCAGCGTCACCCTGCTATACTCTGTGAGTGCAGCTAGCTTCCATCTGATCTCTAGTGCTCCCATCTCACACCACATTAGGCTCAAATCCCTAGTTGTGCAATGGTCTTAACAAGGAGATATTTATATTAGCTATTTTTTATCTGAGTATAGCTATATGAAAGGGTATGAACACGGATCCATTAGATGGCTACTGGATACAAGAGTGGAAACTTTTGAAATATATTGCAGTCGCAATGAACAAGTCGGTGTGTTAAATATACCTGTGGTACCAAAAGTCCAGTTCTCCTTCACAATTTCCTTTGATGGAATTAGCCTGTGTAGGTGGTACCACTAATTGCAAATCCCAGTATGGTTTCCACATAGGTACCAGAGGTTTAACCCATTAATTACTAATGACTGTATCTAGTATGCTAAGGAAAAGAAAGCCCCGCAGGAACAAAAAGAAATCTGTTTGAGATGGCAACACAAATTTGCTGCAGATGGGATCAAGATGTGTGAGATATGTGTTTCACAGAAACACTGAAGGAAATATAGTGTCCCTATGATCATACGTTCAAAAAATATGAATTTAATGACCAGATATATTCAATTAAGAATGAGCTATAAAAAGGATTTTCCAATGCACTTTTACAGAAAAATAATGAATATTGTAGCTCAATGACCTTGAATATTTAAGCATTTCCATGGGGTTTATGATTATGGCTGTATTCTGATAAACTAATGAGCTCTGTTCCTTTTTGAGGTGTCGAAAACCCCTAACACACAAATAAATTGTAGTTTGTGGAATAATGTTTGAATTGCTAATTTTTGAAATATTTTAGTCATTACAATTTAAATGCGTTGTTTCTGAATTAACAGTTAAATTTTAAAATTTAGTTGAATATAACTTACCTTTTTTACACATCTCAAAGGACTGCACAATGCTTTACTGCAAATGTGAAACCAAGAAAAAAAGCAACAGATCATGATTTTTCTTTTTAAATCTATAGTGTAAGACTCCAGACTCTGTATCAAATATTACAAAGATCTAAAATTCCTAAGCTATGATTCTAGAGGTGTTCTAGAGGTCTTCGTCTATAAGAAAGAATTTTTCTGCCAGCATTTTCAATGGTAGGGGAGAGTTTAAATGGAAATTCCACTGATTTGTAGTGCAACCAACTGAAGCAATAACTCATACTGTCTCATACACATAAAGTGAAGTGGCCCCCTTGTTTATCTGTGTGGTAGAAATTTAGAGAGGGATGCTATGTAATTATATCTCATATCTCTGCATCAATGTAAAGGCATTCTGCTCTTTTCTTACTCTTTGTTGCCCCCATAGATCCTTAGCAACTTGGGAGTCTTCCAGTTCCTCTTCATTGACATCTTCATCATTCTCATCATTGTCTTCACAAGTGAGTAGAACAGACCGACGCTTCTTTTGTGGTGTCATTTGTGTATTTTTATTTTTTTTTGCCTAGGGGGCTACAAAGATATGACGCTTCCATCTTTCTTATGAACATTTAAGGACACTTGCATGGCACTTTATTTCATTTAAAGTTTCACACTCTCTCTGTCTTAAGTTGGTCTCAACCCTGCATGGAAGGAGCTGGTGCGGTGTCGTCCCCCATCCAGTCTGATGTCTGGCCCACTGCTTTTCTCAGTTCTGACCCAGATCCTCACTTGCATGACATTTCAAATACTGGCTTTCTTCTTAGTACAACAGCAGAGCTGGTATGAGAAATGGACACCACAGTCAGAGTAAGTAACAACAATTTTAGTTAATGATTTAGTGGTTGTTAGAATGATTTTGTAGCTTGTGACTACTCAGCTCTTTGGAGGTCACAGTGAGAGGTAAAACAAAAGATTGCAGATCATAGCAGTCAGGACTGAACCAGAGTAATTTTTGCATTGGTACATATGATTGAGACTTGTTACAAATGAGTTTAGTTTTCTAATTTCTGATACTATGTTTTAATGTTTTAGATTTATTGTTAATAGTATAGAAACATAATTGAATTTTTTTAGCAACTTTACGCTAACCTCACCCCTCCCATCATCTCTCTGACAGTGCCTGCAATGTATCCAGTGCCGGCCTCTCCAACGTGACGTCCCCCAATGACCACAAAAACATCAAGAACTATGAAAACACCACACTTTTCTATGTCTCCGCCTTTCAGTACCTAGTAGTGGCCATTGTCTTCTCCAAAGGAAAGCCCTTCAGACAACCAAGCTACAAAAACTGTAAGCCTCAGTCTGAACAACATGGCATCTCTACTTACTGTTTGTCCGAATAAGTGTGTGGAATTGAGCACAACTATGTCGCCATGTCTCGCTGAATTTCCTTACTTTTGTTTCCGCAAGGGCCGTTCATGCTATCCTGCTTGGGTTTGTATACCTTCCTCTTCCTCATCATGCTGTATCCTATTCCTGCCATTGACAACTTTCTGGAGGTAAACTGA
Organism: Regalecus glesne; assembly: GCA_900302585.1. Lineage (NCBI taxonomy): Eukaryota > Metazoa > Chordata > Actinopteri > Lampriformes > Regalecidae > Regalecus > Regalecus glesne. Next base: position 8,910 of record OMLC01042264.1, read on the forward strand.
CTGAATAATTTTAATTTCTCACAAAAGCGAGAGTCTGATATTAAACATGATATGTTATGATGGTTTTTTTACACATAAAACAGCATAAAAAACGTCCCAAATGTAAAACGATGTGTTAAAGGTTTTGGTTGATCTACCAGAAATAAGATGTTAGTTGTGATTGTGTGAGGGGCCACATGATGCTATGTCTGTTGTGGTTGTGATGCTTTCTGCTGCAATCGGTCCTCATCCCACTGCTTTATCTCCCTTCAGATTGTCTGTGTTCCCCACAGCTGGCGCATTACCCTGGTCATCATTGTCATAGTGAATGCAACTGTATCTTTCATACTGGAGGTATGACTAAAATACATTTCACCAAACAAGTTCACCAGTGACCACTCAGTCCTTGAACCAATATTTCTAATCCTGCATGTTGCCATGGTGATTTTTCATAATGATTCTTCAAAATGGATCTGATGATTGAACAGTGAATCATAGAATAATGATTCAAGTACAGTTGTTGATCACTGGTCTTGAATTTGTCTCTGCACTTGACTGATAATCTGTGTACAGGGCTGAAACTGAATCCTTGTTCTCCACACTATGCATGATCAGCTGCCATCTTGTTTCTCAATTTTCCACTGAAATCTCCCGTAGACCTTGGTCCTTGACATCATCTTGTGGAGGCTGGTGTTCAGCCGAGACAAGCAAGGCGTCAGCCAGACCATGGTATCCCCCTCCGCTTATATACCTCAGGTTGGGAAGTCTTCCACAGCAGTCTGCCTTTGTCTGCTCATTTTATCTGTATTGATGTGTGCATGTTCCTTAACTTTGATTGTGTTGTTTTTAAAAGAATGCAGAATAAGGTTATTAGCTTTCTAGCCTGACGTCTTTCTTTGATTACTTTGTTGCATGCTTCGTTCTGTCTTAATTATTGTGTAAGTTGCTAACTCTATGTAAGAAAACATTTCTCCGGCTCTGTCGTTTCCATCCTCCTTCTGTTTGGGTGAATGATGAGTTTTAAAAAGAGCCACTTACTTAGAGCGTGCTGTTACTTTTCATTGAGGAGTTCAGCTATGTGCAGGATTTTTAAGTGTCCATTTTGAATTAATGATAAATCATAATAGATTTCATCAAATAGTTTTAGAAGAATTTTATATATCCGTTTAAATTTGCTATTGCTGCACCTTTGCCGCATTTTTTTATCATTATCTAAATCTTAAGTATTCAGGTTTTACCCCCTCCCAAAAAAAAAAGTGTTCATGAAATGAACAATGTAATGAGAGTGCTTTTCAATAAGCACATCACTTTGACTTTGTCTCATACTCTGAGCTAGTTTTCTATGCAACTGTCTTAAATTCGCGGAGAGGCTGTCCACTGAGCGTGACTAATGAACAGACATACTGCCAGTTAGTACTGCTCACTAAAGACTCACTAGTTTTCATGCTGGCATGCTAACTCCCTGTCCCTACCTAATTATCTCACTCTGTCTGCTGCCAGTTTGCCAACCAACGCAAGGGCTCGGTCTTCCTGTCTTGGCTATTCTGCCAGAAAAACAAAGGCCTTGGTGCACGTTACATGCATCTGGCCAAGGAGCTGCTGGACGATCCCGAGTGGCCCCCCGGACCCTCCACCGTCACCTACGCTGCCACGGCCCACACCCACCTTTCTGTCCCCATATGACATCGATCTAGATGAGGCATTCACGGACCTTCACAGGGCCACTGAATGGTACATCAGAACCCTGTGTAGCTTTTGTTTTCTTCATGCCAGGCTCCCTGGCCAAAATCCCAAACCGGCTTTGGCCTTAAGTCAAGCCCTGGGCTCTTGACTACACATTGACTTTTCTCAGACCCCATGGAAGCAAACGGCACAAGGACCAAGTCATGACAAATGCACAGACTGCCCGTCATTGTGAACTGCTCATGTTTTCCCACTCTTTGATATAAATATCCGTTCCTAGTTACCTATGCATTTCACAGACCACAAGGATTGTGTCGTCAGCTCGGAAAGCACAAACCACAGCTAGAGTTTTTAAAAAAAAATCTTTATTAACAACTGGGTCTTAACAATGTTGTCACATCACACTAACTGACTACTCCCAGCGGACCGAATATTAAGTTAGCCAAAATGCTTGACGTAAACTTGGACTCTTTAAGTCATCATTGACTTCTCATGCAAATCGTTTACAAGAAACTCACTCTTAGCTTTCAGTAGACAAGTGCCATAAATTATTGCCTTTTTTATCCCCTCTGGCACCATTTTATGAGAACAAAATAAGTGTTTGGTATCTGAGCCGATATCAGGGTAGAATAAGCTATCAGGTCAGCTAACGATTGCATATTCTAATGGTTTAGACAGTTTCACTGTGACCAGTAAACACACACACACACACACGATCACATCACATTCAGGAGAATATCTCTGTTTGACATGTATTCTGAAATATATTCAGGTGCTGATTTGCAAGCCAGTAAAGAACAACTAAGGGCTTAAAGACACAAGACACTGATTCAGTTTCATTGAGAGTGACATGCTCCCAGGGAGCCCTGATGGCTCACCTGGTGGAGCGCGGACCACACGAGGCTGAGTCCTTCCCACTGCAGCTTGGGTTTTGAATCCGGCCCCGGGCCCTTTGCTACATGCCCCCACCCCCCCGTCCTGTCTCTCCCCTGTCTCTCTCAAGTAAGGATGGACAAAGCCAAAAAAAAATAAGAAAAATAATATCACACTTATGCAATAACAAGCTGCTGCAAGCACATTAGGAGCCAAGGCAAGTTTTTACTTGGGGGGTCACATGACCGGAGTGAAGTTATCGATCAGCATGAGAGATTTATGCTTTCCTTTTAACACAACCGGTACTGTTGTAATTCCCAGAGAGAGAAATAGTCCATCTTAATGCTGCATTCCTCTGTTAGAATTGACACAGCTTTCTGAGTGAAGTTCTTCCTGTGGAAGAGAAACAAAAAACAAAACACGTTTTGTAATCTTTATAATATTAACACTGGTGCCGAAATATACTAGTTTGCGTGTGGAAGTTTGCGTGGGCGTCTGGTGTCGTAATGAGTGAGGGAGAACTGATGAGACGTTTCACTTGACTTGTGTGGAAGCGTGGGTGTGAATGCATTACATAGAAAAGTTCTGATCTCTTCTCACAATGTGAATTTCTCTCTGAACTAAACATCTGGATTGACGCCTAGGCTAAAGTCATACCGTGTAACGCCATTAAGCTATCGCACATGACCTCCTGTACATTGCTGCTTTGATTAAAGGGAATCACCTTAAAACACATAAGATTCACCTTCCGCTGTCCACGATTTAGGGCAGTTGGTTTAGATGTCTTGATTTTGACAGCCAGTTTTTATAGTCCCTTGTTTATACTGATTTCTTCACATGTTCCTCCCGATGCAATATGAAGCTAAATAAATATGAGAGTACGAAAACTTGTCTGTGGAACTCGAGTCAAAAGGCCCAACACGAGCACGTTACATTCCCGAGGGTATACTTTGTGGGAACGACGCGGACTTCTCCTCGTCTCATTTTACATCATGTAAGACGGATGATGATGATGAAGAAGATGAAGGGAAAAAACAAAAACAACAACAACCCCCCCCCAAACAACTTGTTTTGGGTATATGTCAACAAATATCCCCCGTGTTTGCTCTGTAGAACCCCCATTACATTTCAGAATAAGCCTGTATATTGAGCCACTCTTGCATGCTTCGTGGGGGGCTGACCCTGGTCACACTTTTTCAGCCTGGTCTTACTGATCAATTATAGGCTTTCCCAGCCTCCTCGCTGCCTGGCATATGGGCGCTTAAAGGCGCGAGAGTGGAGGAGAAAGAAGGGGTATCATTTCATGTGGAGATCAGGTCCTATAGACAGTGAATGGGTGGATTTAGGGGAGGCTGTGAATGAGGGGAAAAGGGGTCCTGGGCTCTGCCCAGTGAAAAGAGTCTCCCACAGATCAGGGAAGAGCCTGTTTGGGAATATTCATGATGAGGATGAGGAGGCATCATGAATTCATGTGTGTCTTCTCGTGGGGATCATCTCTTCAGTAAACAGAGATGTGTACCGAGCCGGGATGTCAGGCTTTCCATCCTTGTTTGCGATGTAGTTTTCTGGAAAGTGTTGCCTCTCCACAAAGCAATATGGGTTTTTGTGTACTCCGTGCTGTATTCCTTTTGTATCGGCAGAGCAACAGATGGAGACCTGTAGGAAGACATAAAGAACTCAAAACGCGCCCACCCCCCCGAAGACGCTCACGGCGAGAAAGCCTTTCTCAAGCTTGGGTGCAGACTTGTTCTGTTTCACACATTTTGGACTCGATCACCTCTCCCCTCTTACACACACGTTTGGCTTTTGTTTTTTTTGGGTCGTTTTTTTTTTGTCCAGGTCTTGTTCTTTGGAGGCTTGTGTCCGTATGCACACATTCTTTATTTGCTCACTTAACAATCACTCCTGGGAACAACACGGGCTGGCTCTGCGTCGTGTCAGACGACGGGACGTTGGCCGACTCGAGACCACGCAAAGAATGATTCCGCCGCTAGCTGGAAAATCTCAAGACCCCAACCTTCTTTTAAGCGCTATTCTTGGGGTGGGGTGGGGGGACTGAAAATAAAATTTTAAAAAACCAGACGTGACACTTGCCCGGAGAACTCTGACCAGAGTTTGATGGCAGAACTCCCCCTCCCCTCCACCCACCCACCCATCGGTGCCGCCGGACACTCATAAGACCCTCGCCCTGATTGATAGTCCGGACACATGGCCCACCTGATGCTCACTTACGGTTGGCCTCATTTTACAGATGACACAAAGACACCCATGTCTGGTGGAAGGCCTGCTGAGGTCTGTGACCCAGCAGACGGACACAAAGCCTCCCTCCTCCCTCCTGTCGCTTAGCATGGTCTCCTTCCCCGGGCCTTTATGGCGTCCCTGTTCGCTTCCTTTATCAGTCCACCCAGCCCTGAATGGGCTCTGTGGTTGGTCAATAAATTCAGTGATTCAGGGGGTGGACAGTTGCAGCCGTGTTAGCGTTTGTTCACAGGCTTGTCGGAGGGACGGGCCCCGCCCCGTACCCCTTTGTCTCCCCTCGTCCCTCGACAGGTTAGAAGTCAATGGAGGGCCTTGTGCGGAGGTGGCAGGGGCAGGGATAGAGACGCCTCTCACATGGCGTTCACATAAGGGGGAGGGCCGGCTCATATCACTATGACACTTGTTAGAGAGGGGCCGTGTACCCACACAGGGCGGCCTCCCTCTCTCCCCTGGCGGCCCAGGAGCTCGCTGGCGTTTCCTGCGATCTTGATTCACACATTAGGGTGGCTGTGTCCCGGTAATGCTGGGCCTTCGTCGGGGCTCCTCTTCAGACCGAGCCCACTGCCCCGACGCTGCCAGTCTGAGCCGGCATGGTGACCTTTGACCGTGCGTGGCCGGGACGGGGCTCTCGTGCTGGGGAAAGGTGGCGTGTTGTGGCTCACAGCTGGTTTTAGAGTTTACCGGATTCTCCGACTCGGCATGGGAACAGCCGAACGGGGAGAAAAGTGTGTGTGTGTGTGTGTGTGTGTGTGTGTGTGAGTGAGTGAGTGTGTATTCTACCCTTCCTCATTCACAATGTATGCATGTTTGAAATATTTAGTACATTAAAAGCTGTGGGGGGGCAGGCTGAGAGGGGACAATTCTAGGATCACTTAGATTATTCTTCTGCTCCTCTTC
>OMLC01042265.1:0-33356 GCA_900302585.1 Regalecus glesne
GGGAATAAAATATGCTGTCAGTGCCTTGAAACTGAAAAATAATACTCTGGCAGGGAAAGTGTTAATCAACAGCAACAAATCATCCTGAAGCCACTTAATATTTTTGCCCAAAGTAAACCCAATTTGATTTGCTTTTTGGCTCTGATTGCTCTATATTTAATACAAATGAAAGAGGATATCTTTTTTTAACATTTCAAACCCACCATTTATTTGTCCATGCTTCCTCATTTCAATGTCAGGCTGTTGTTTGTTTTTTTTTTCTTGTCCGTATGTGATTTGAAGTCTCTTTCAAAGACAGTCGGAATGAGATTCAAAGAAATTTTAAGTAGAATATGATGTTGTGATTTTATTTCCATTCAGTAAATTCCGTTTGACAAATGAGTGATATGGAAAATCATGAATATATCTCCTTTTCTAAGATGTCCTCCGAAAGTGGAAAGAAAATGAGAGGAATAGCTATTGTCTCAGGACAAAATGAACGTTATAAATCAGGCACCTGTATCATTGGCTCTAATGTGGATGTCATTCATGTTAGAATAAATATTATTTCTAAATGCTGGTCTTTAGCTCGGGTAAAAAATGCTTTAAAAACCCCCAGCCTATTTTACAGATCTCAGCCATCTTCCTGTCAACCACAGGGTAAAGTTCAATTGCAAGCTAAGGCATATATTGACAAGTTGCCAACAATTAATAAAAACATCCAAATTTTGATTATTTTTATGCTTGACTTTTATTTGAGTTCATGTTCATGCAGCTTAAATGCACATTTCATGTGAATGTAACTTGGATGAAATACATTAGAGATGAAATGTGTTGGCACTATTTGACATCTTTGAAGGGATAAAGTTGCTGTCTTGAGCTCTTTTTGGCTCCACCCCCAATTAGGTTTAATATTTACTAGGACTGAGCATCCCTTCAATGATCCGTTAAATTGTCATATGTATTTTTGTGGCACCAGCATTCTTCGAAATTCTCATTGTTTAATATTTGCCTAAGTGCTGGTAAATCAAACACTAGATTTTATTGTTTGTGAATGTGCTAAAAAAAAGCTAAGGTCAAGATAATTACATGACGCATGTCATTACCTGCAAAAAATTATATGGGAAAAGGGCTATTGATACAAAACACCAATATTACACAGCACATCCTGTTGCTATGCATGTGGTCAGCTCTTACAGATTCTTCTTCTTGCTAAATGTCTGAGTGAGTTACAAGCCAGGTCTATGAGGTGCTTTGCGTCTAAAAAAGGCGATTTAAAAAAAACTCCTCCAAGTTTGCAAATATGGTTCACTCCTCCCTGTAAAAAATTCAGCTTCTAAATATCCTCTTCGAAAGGTATGTTTGTTGTCATCTGCACAAAAGTATTCATCACTGAACTGCTGAAGTGAACTTAGAAATCAGACTAAATTACCATTGATTAGTCTTGGCTTTTTTCCACAGCTTTGAAGCTACCTGTTGTGTCAATGACTACATTTCTACCCTCTGACCACTCTGGAGAATGCTCATACAGCCTACGCATAGGAGGGAAGCATCATTGTATGTCCTTTCTCCTCTTACCTTCCATTGTGATATTCATTTATAAAAAGCCATAGGTTTTTTATGCAGAGATGAAAAGTTCTTGCTCTTTCTGTATCTCTCTCACACATACTCACAAAATGGCTGAGACTAACTTCTCAACCTTCAGGCTAAATGCCTGAAGGTTGAGAAGGCTGCCCTGCTCCCCTGAGGTTAATTATGTTCACTTTACCAGCCACGACTCGGTCTGTATGTGCCTCCAAGGCTCAGAGATTTCTACAAGAACTAGCATGACCGCTGTTATCGCTAACAAGTAGCCCCACCAAGAAGTCTCTGTGTTCACATGTACTACATTATAGCCATGCCAGGAATGGGCTAATTAAGATGACTGACTGTGCACAGCCTCAGACATGAATCAGGTACCATAGCAGACTTGGACTCAAAAGGATGTTGCTGTTGGGATGTTTAAACATGCTCTGACACTATCTTCAAAGTGTACCTGTCACACTTTCTGCATATAGTTAGCTCTCTTTCGCTCTGCACATCCTCCACCTTGTCTGAAAGGGGGGCCCCTTACTGGGTTGTTTGAGGATCCCTGTCTAGGTTACTTAACACCTCTTTTACTATCGTATCATTCCTGTCTATTTTCTCTGAGGACAGCTACCTCCTGATGGGTGACATTTTGAAGAAGCAATATTTATGTCCTCATTGATTAGTTTCATTGAAAGAATAATTTTAAGGCACCTTAGGTAATGGATAAGTCATTTAGCTTTGCATTTAAAGCTAGAATGCGGAACTATTACATATAAATGAATGTCCATGACATTCGAGTCCATGCCAAACGAGTGAACATGATGATTAAGCATATTGTCATCAAGTAAATCTCTGTATACCGGAGCTTTAAATCTGGTGTCTGGGTCAACATTCCCACACTGGGGTGCTGAAAGTGATGCATAGTGGTGTATGGACTACAACTCAGCATACATCACTAGTGACTTTCAAGCTTGTCTGTGAGCTCAAGGATCTGGGTCTGAACACAGCACTGTGTAACTAAATCCTGGACCTTTGATGGTGCATGAATATCTTAAAAGAAACCACCGACAAAGGGGAGTGCTCAACAAATAAGAAGGGAAATAATCTAGTAATTCAAGTTCCTCTAAAAAGTTAGAGGAACTGCTCTATTTCACTTATTACACACAACACAAATGCTAACTAAGAAAAAAGTTTTGCTAATGTAACAAAAACTAAAAATGTCTTAATATTTATTATGTTGGCTTAGTTGTTAGAACTGTTGCCACACAGTGAGAAGGTCCTCGATTCATATCCATTTGGGATTGTCTGACTTTTTCAGTAATGGATTTTTCATGTTCTCGGTGTGGTTATGTGGTTTTCCTCCCACACCAAAAGGGATGAATGTTAGGGACATATAGTACTCCTGCCGAAGCTGTTGACCCAGGCACTGGTCCCAGTGTACTGAAGAAATGGCTGCTCCATGTTTGTAATATGTGGTATGGGTTAAATACAGACTGCAAATTCTCTGTGTGTAAATTTACTTGGAGAATCAATACAGGGGATGATACAAATTGTAATTAAGGGAAATGTTGAATATTCAACATTTCGATTAGTGTATCACATTTATTTGCTAGGCCTCGTTCTTTTAGAGCTTTCCAGAGATGTATACAAACACCATCAGTCACTCAGTGGCTCTGGCTTCTCGCGTCTTTTACTTGCTGTAGTTGTCTATATGGCTACTGCAGCTGCAGAGTCCTTTGCTCTTTGTTGGATTTCTTCAATGCTGTATTCTGATTGATACAAGTATGGATTAATGCTTGATTTTTTTCCCAAAACAATAGCAGTCATCCAAAATATCTTCAGTGGAGATGTGAGGCCGCTATTTTGTTGACTAATCTAAGGGGTTAGCATAGCTCAGTATGTGGGACGGTTCTCTAGTAATCAGAGATTGGTGGTTCAGTCCCTGGTCCAGCAGTAAGCTTGTGAGGTGTCCTTGAGCAAAATACTGAACCCTTAACTGCTCCTTGAGTGCCACATGGTGGCCATTCACTGCTCCTGTACAATAAGATGTCTTAAATGCATAGAATTTTAAATATCAGGGAAACTATTATTAATAATATTATTATTATTGTTATATTGGCTGCGGCAGCTGAAAGTATTGCTGTAAATATGGCTGCTGTGTGTTTCTAGTAGACACAAGATGCCCTGCCGTCTGTTGATTGAGAGTCAAAGTTGAAACTTAACTAAGCTTCTCTGCAGCAGTTCTTCCACCACCCAGCTGCATCAGCAAAACATTATTGAATGGTGGAACTAAGTAAGGGTTTTACACCTGGCCAAAACATTACAGGAAATATTTCTTAACATTACAGACATCCTGTTACTATTAAATAGAAATATGATGGAACATTGTTGTAGCATTCCTTTAAAGGTATCCTGATATGAACTGTGAATGCAGCATCCATGTTTGATGTTTACGTGAGAGCACCACATTAATTGTGGTGCTGTCTCACATAAACAACAGATATTGTTATTTTGGAAGCCTCTCAGATGACTGTCTCAGCAAGCTGAGCTGTTCTTCCACAACAGCAGCTACTGGCTGTTAACTACGACAGTAACAGAGTGGCTCCACAATTACTCTGACATCCCATAAAACACTGGCATAGCCGCATAATAGCAATCAACATGCACTTTTGATACATTGGCACAAGCTAATTGAATAGCCAACCATACACTACATAAACAGTTTGGTTACTGTTAAATGGAGATGCCTTATTTGCTTTTTTTGAAGCACAACAGAGAGGACCCAGTCTACTGCAGCACACCCTGGATTCTGTGTATTTAACCTGAGAAGTTACTGACCTAATGCTCTCTGTCCTATAAAGAGGCTCCTTTTTCTAAGGATATTAGAGTTGGTCTTACAAGTGAACTATAACTGATATTTGGGTGTCCTCATCAATAGGTTTGCCATTTTGTTTTCTTGTTGACAATACTAAAGGGGTGGGGAAAAATAAAAATATAGTGTTAAAAACATCTAACCACTGTAAATAAAATGTCTGTTTTTACATCTCATAATTAGTCACCACGATGTGGAGGTGGACACAGACCGAGATGGAGTTTGGGGGATTAAGGCTGGATGTCCCCGCTGATGTTCTATGGTGAGATCGAACTGGCAACGCCTGGCTTGTCATTCCTGACATGCATGCTCTAAGCTACCACAGTCCCAGCACCTAACCACTTAAAGTAAGTAAAGTTTAATTATATGGCACCATTCACAAAGTCACAAAGTGTTCTCGAGAACAAAAAATAATATAAAAACAAATGAATGAATAAGGATCCAAAAGATAATTAGGTTACATAAGCCAAACAATAACAAGCTATTCTCAAATTAAACAAAGGCTTAATGAAAGTCAGACTAAATGGGCAAGATTTTGCTGCTGTTTGAAACTGTCCACACAAGCCACAAACAGCAGAGCCAAGGGGAGAGTTTTCCATAGTTTAGAAGCGCCTATTGTGAAAGCTTGCCCACTTTTAGTTTTGAACCTGGTACAAGGTATAGATACTAAATGTTTATCAGAGGACCTTACGTGACTTTTGGATTGGTGATGTCCGAGGGTGCCTGACCATTCAAGGCACAAATGCAATTCTACATTCAACTGGAAGCCAGTTTGTGAGTGCAGTTTATAATTGTGAATAGTTCTAAAAACTCAAGCCAATCTCAAATGATATCTAAGATATCAATTTTTAATGATCTTCCTCATAATCTAGTGTTTCTGTTAAGGTAAATATAAGCAGCAACCACGTAAATGGCTACAGTAGTAGAAGTATATCAATGTACAGAACAAATAGATTTGTTTTTCAGCTTGCGGCCTTTGAGGTATTTCTGTTGAAGGTGGTCATGCTCCCTGGCAATTTGCTGTTTAAGATTCCATAAGGAATTATGGCTCCTAGCTGACTTGCAGCAGTGTCTTGTGAACACCTTCTTATTGACTTTTTTTCTTAACTTTTATCTTACACTCATGAGAAACACAGGAACTGATTAAAAAAAATGACTGCCAATCTTAACTATCGTCACAAGTGTTCTGAGCATATTAAACAGGGGGATTTGAAACTCATTACAGGTAGAACAAAGGTCTGATGGTCTGTCCATTCAACTTTGAGAGCTCAATTTTCTGCATCAATTTTTCCTCGGAGTAAGCCATCCTCTCATCTCTCCCACTCTATTTGCTCCCCCATACTGCAGTGCAGATCTGTATTCTCTGGAGGATATATAAATGTTTTTCTCGGATGAAACTTTTAGGAAATCGGTAAAAGTTCAAGATTATCTCTGTAATTCAGAGAAGTTCATCAGGACTGTTGATCCTCTACAGAAGCTGGATGATTTTTGAGCTCCTTGATGAGGAGAAAAAAGTTTTTTCCTTAAGAACGAAGTCACAGCTTTGAGAAACGCAGCAAAGGGGAAAACTGTACTAAGGACAAAAGTTAGGCAATGAGCAGTGATCATGCATCATAGGGTGGTTTATTATCTTTCTGGTTCATGCTGGTCTATTTCTGTCTCCATCTTTTTTTCCTCTGTTCTACCCATTTTATGCAGGGGCTCAGATTTGGATCTTTTAACATTAATGGTAGGAGAGAGAGATGTAAGAGAGCTTTAGTTGCTGGGGTTTTGAAGCGTAAAAGATAGATGTGTTTTTTCTACAGGAAACTCATAGTGACCAAACTAATGAGATAGACTCGGGCAGTGGTGGGAGGGGGTCATATACACTCAGCCATGGTGCCAACTTCAGTGTAGGGGGTAGTAAGTAGTGTTGCTACCTAAAATAACTAATCAAAGGATTTTTTTCATCTGTAGAGTTAGTTAAGAGGAGGTGTCTCATCATAAGAGTGGGTAAGTTAGTTTGTTAAATAGTACTTAAAATGCATAGCTAGAAAGTGCTTTACATGCCATCATGAAAAAACAAGAGTAAATAGAGAACATAAATAAAATGAAAACTAAATATGACCCAGAAAGAAACAGACTACGCTAAAGACCAACAGACAACAGGTCTTGCTTAAAAATATTGTTTTATAGAAGCCATATAGAACATTCCAAAGATTTCACAAATGTAATAGATTTGGGAAGAACATTCCAGAGATTTGGAGTTAAAACTGCAAAGGCGTAGTCACCCTTCCCTCTGTGGTGCTACACAGCATTCTGGGGTTGACCCTGTTAAGGTTGTCCAGCATGCAGAAGAAGGTCCCTCAGACAGTTTCTCACAGTTTTACCTGAGATTCTTTGTCTGTGCAAGCCAACTGTCCCATGAGCCACTTATCTGAAATCAGTTCATGAGGGAACTAGAGCCTAGCTCAGTCCTCATTGGACGAAAGGCGGGGATACACCCTGTATAGGTCGCCAATCTATCACAGGGCAGAGCAGTTAGGGGAACATTGTCTTGCTCAAGGACACCTCGATACGCTTCTCTGCAGGTGAGGTGATTGAACTTACAACCTTCTGATTGTCAGATGGAGAAAAAGAGGTGCAAAAAAAGCAACCCTGCTTGTAAAGTTGCTTCAGTGATGAGTAGTTTAACTGAAAGAGCAAAAGAACTTCTTTCATATATGTCAGTCAAATCCTCCCCATTTTCAGCATTTTTGGACGGTTCTGAACTGTGACTAGGATCACTATGATCAGAAGAGCTTCTTCTCGGCATAGTAGATAGCATGTGCACACTTTCCCTACATATTCCCTTAGGTTTAGGGTTAGGGTTAATTTAAATTTTTGTTTGACGCAGAGGGTATCCTTCAGCAATTAAATGTTTTACTAGGATGTAGACTTTTCTTTAGGAATAATGTTACAGAATGACTATCCATAGATCCTTTTGAAGACCAGGGAAGAAGCAGGGTTATTTTACGACAAAAATGTTTGCTATTTTATTATTAGACTGGAGCTTTACTGTCATGCCTTTGAGGTGATTAAAGGTCAGGTACTATTGACTAAGGCATGGTGACCAACAAGACATATGTTTCCCGTATATGAGTCACCCTGACAACAAAGGTGCCAGATCATTTTCCTATAGATGATCAGGCTCAGACCAATACTCACATTTGGGTGGCCCAAAAGCTGATGTCTATTTTTTTTTTCTGCATGGCAAATCACTAGAGGGCAAATCTCTTTCTTTGGTCACTCACTTATCATTTGCCTATGCTGGCAACAGTGATTGCTATGTAGGAGTACACCATGAGAACAAGCTTACTCAAGTCATATTCTGTGATTGGTGTGAGCTGATTGAGATATTCATCTAAGTCCATGAACTTGGCTCATCTAGACTTCACACTCAACTTCCAGGTTGTTCCATCTGTCAATGTCCACAGTTGATCTCAAGTATGCTTTATTAAGATTGAGTTGTTAAACACTTCTTTCACATGCAGCTGTACTTGGGTGTGGCATCTGCTTTTTAAAATGGTTAGAGGATTTCTACATCTGCTTGAATTTGCCTACATGAATCTTTTCAACTGGTGTAATTCATGTCTGAAGTCTTCAATGTTGCACTCATAAATAGATGCAAAGCAAAACAGCCTCCTCATAACAAAATTTAGTATTTATTGGATTTAAAGCTTGAATATCCTTCATTACGTCACAGTTTGGCTTAAAACATGGTCTGTTGATTGCAATGAGTATATTCTCAAAGACAGTAAAATACCCATAAATGAAAATCTTCCTTGTTCTGCTCAGGGAGCCATTGAGACATTACACTATGTCCATCCAGCAGTTTGTCTTTTGCAGGTTCTTTGTCAATATTGCATTGTTCAGCAGTATATAACTTAATCTAGGGCTCTCCAAATTAGGTGTCATCTCTACAGTCTTTAAGAATCTGTACAAGAGCTTCAACTAAATACAGAGGTAAACCTAAATCACGGTTTGGAGACTGGAGAGCATTGGAAAGGTATCTTGCCTCAAAAAAAGCTCAGTTAGAGTCACCAGAAGTCCTATGAATTGCAAGTTTAAGCTAGCAGGCCTCATGCTTCAAATGACCCCTCCTAAGTCTTTTCTTCATCCATTTCTTCAAACAAAAGAGTAGTCTATCAAAAATAATATGACAAGCCTTGTGTCAACAGGCCCACCTTGTGTCACTTGGCCAATGAGAACCAGATTAAGGCAAAGGGAATTACAGTGTACATAAAAGGCCTGCTTTGACATCTTCTTGTCAGAAGTCTGAAAGCCAGAGTTCTTGTTGCTCATAACAGATGTTAACAGATGTAACAGGTTTTTTTTACCACTAAGTTTGCAGGATCTCTGCAAACTTAGTGTGCAAACTACATGAAAAGTTTAACCGCTGTGCTTGCCAGCAAGGGTTTCTCCACCACGTACTAGGTCATATTTTGCTAGGGAGTGAAATACTTAATTACCTCAATAAGCCACAAATAAATGTTTAAAATCCATATACTTTGATTTTCTGGGAATTTTTAAAATAGTCTGTCTCTCACTGTTAAGATTAACCTACCATGAAAAGTATAGACTGTTCATTTCTTTGTTAGGGGGTAAACTCACGAAATCAGCAGGGAGTGAAATACTTATTTACCCCACTGTATTTGGGTCTTTTTACCCTTTTTTATAATTTGAGATGCCATCTTTTCATGACATTGCATCACTGCAGTTATTTCTATTGAGGGAAGTCTGCTTAAATCTTGCTATGCACACAAAGACAGGCATTACTGAATTAAAGCAATATTCGACTAAAGAAAAGTACATTTGCATTGGAGAAGGCTTCTGGTTGATTACAAAGCGGAGCTGTTTATTGGAACATTTTGACAAACAGACTACACATATTTGTTTGTCTCAAATTTGAACTTTCATTGATGTTCGCATAAGAAAATGTATCTTTTTTTGCTTGCTTTCTTCCACAGGAGGTCAGAGTAACAAGGTTAGCCATAGATGAATGCCCCTTGGTCTGATTGGGAATATGTAATGTGTTTGAGAAGACTTTTAAGTTGTTAATGCAGGGGCTTGAGACTGGCAGTTGAAGGGCATATACTCTATTTACAACACCAGCCTCTTGTCCCATGAGTTAGTGTGTAAATATAACAAGCCGTAATTTTTTTGTGCCTGCAGCTCAGTGTTTATGCACAATGTTTGATCTCCTGAGACAGGGCAGTATTGTATGGCGCTACCATATATACTGCTCTGACCTTTGACAAACATTGCAAAGTATTTCACATTGGAATTCAGATTCAGTAGTAAATCAGGAGAGAATATCAATCGAATGAGGCAGCCGTCTCAGTTGTGGTTTGTTGAGTAAGTGCAGAATTAATTCAGCTGATAAATGGCTTCGCACAGTTATGACCAGCTCAAACATAAGGGCTTTGCCTAGCCCACCGTCATTGATTAACAGAATCATCCGGAATAGATTTTTCAAAGAACACCTCTATTGCATTCAAAATAGTCTCAACTAAATAAAAGACATGAATCTTAAATATTATTGCCTTCCAGTGTAACAAAATAAATGAATAACGGCATGAAAAAAAAACTGTCGTTATTTTCCATGGGGCAATAGTACCTCAGTAGTAGAGAGTGCACTTTGGGAACTGATGAGCCAGAAGTTGCGGGTTTGAACCCACTGGGGCATCAGTAAGGGTGTCCAGCGTTAATTCCCCAAGCTCCATCTAAGCACGTTTCCACCCCCACAACCTGGTGAATTCATTGTGATACCTAAAAATGAACCACTCATTCCTCATATCACTGATAATACCACTCGTCGTCAACTGCTTATCCAAAGCAGCCAAGGACCCCAATCTTCCCTTTTCCTGAGGCAATCCCAGGGCAGCGTAGAGATATAATCCCTCCACCTGGTCCTTGCTCTACCCTGTGGCCTCCTCCCAGCTGGACATGTCTGGATGCCACCTGGAGGTGACCAGGTGGCATCCTTACTAGATGCCTGAACCACCTCATCTGGCTCCTTTCTACGTAAATAAGCAGAAGCTCTACTCCGAGTTCCTCACGGAGGACTGAACTTCTCACCCTGGATGCCAGCCAACTGTCCTGAGAAAATTGATTTTGGCTGCTAGTATCCGTGATCTTGTTCTTTCGGTTTGCTCCACTGCAAATCCAGCCTCCAGGCGCTCTCTGACAGGCCCTTCTTCTGGGCCTGGCTCCAGGTTGGAGCCCTGGGTTTCCTTCAGGCAAGATAACTTCACTTCTTCCTTGATCTTTCATGGGGTCCTCTTGAACTGTTCTTAGTCTAGTCCTTTGCCTGAGACCAATTTGCCATGGGGGAACCTACCAGGAGCACAAGGCTGCAGACAACTCGGCTCCCAGGTTCATAAGCACACACAAGCCTCTCTACCATGATAAGGTGATGGTTCCCCAGAGAGGGTGATAATACCGCTATGAGAAATGACCTATGATGGTTGTCTCCATACTTGAATCCTCACAGCACATACTCCATAGCCACATGATCGCAACTGTTGGTGCTTCGATTTTAGCCGAGGATATATATCATATCCTATACCTCTTTCTGTTCCATTTCCTGTCTGTCTCTGTCTAGTAAAGGTTAAAATAATTACAAAATAATAAAAAAGGAAATTACCCAGTATAAGAGCTACTGTCATAATCTATAATGAATTCCACTCTGTTCTGTAAGCAGAAGGAGACCATAAAGAGAGATAGGGCTCCCTCCTCACACATTAAGCATATGGTGAATGAATCCATTAGGAGTAAAGATCTCTTCAACACATGAATTGTGCAATTGTCTCACAGCAAATTCTTGACAGGTGTGTGGTGATGATCGCATCAATGTTAATTATGGGTGCAATTATATAGAAAAAAAACTGGACATTGAAGCCATAAGGAGAACAAAAGAAGAAAAAGAGACTATAATGAGCGATGAAATCACAACAACTTTCAATATCATCACATTTAAAAGTACAGGGGTGAGGAGGCCCTGTGTGAACTTGATGTGCTGTTCATTGACATGCATATGCATGACTCGCAGTCACACAATAGCTATTTGAGTTTTATTGCATGTGTAATGTCTGCAATACGGTTTTAACAAAAGAAATAATACAGGATTCTCATGTACATAATTCATCGAGGACTTTTGCTATTATAGTCTTTTAAACGAAAAAAGTGTAAAACTATTGGTTTTACATCAAGTTAGCTCATCTGTCACTTTGTTTTGGTATGTTGAGTGAAGTGCAAGTGTGGTGTGACTCAGGAGGTAAAGCGGGCCATCGAGTAATCAGAAGGCTGATGGTTCGATCCTGCCTCCTTCAGAAAGCATGTTGAAGCGTCCTTGACTAAGACCTTGAACCCGCTTTTGCTCTCTGGGCACTGCAGTTACCCATGCTGTTGAGAGAGCGGAAGAGAGATATGAATTCTCTCTCACTCATCTAGTTTTAAAAATCCCTGGGATATGAAATAACAATCAGTAAAACAAAAGTTGGCCTGCAAAGATTAACCATCAGTATTCGGCTGAGAAAGCAGTGCATTCTTGTTCAAAAACCACAAAAACACTGTTTGCATGAAACAAGAAAAAATAACTAATCAGCTAGCAGCAATACCAATATGTACTTTGGGTCTGCTTATTAATTGTAGCTAAGCAGGTGTGAATTTGGCGAGTACTTGGATGGAAGACTTCCTAAGAAAATGAATTATTGGTAGAAGTGGTGCTTGTGGGTCAAAAGGTGGCAGTCTACCATCTGATCCCAATTCTTTTTAAAAGTTCAATGCCCCAGTGCTTTGACAGGGACACTATGCTGTAGGAGATGCTGTCCTTTGGAACGAAACGTTAAAATTGAAGTTTTGACATGCTGTGCTCATTAAAGATCCCGTGGCACATATTCCAAAGAGTAGAAATTCCCTCGGTGTCCTAACAAACTTTCCAACCTGGCTCTCCATCTGGCCACCTAGACCTCCCCCTGTGTAATTCGCTAAATGATAACTACCTCTCCACCTCTGCCACATATTCTGAGAAATGCCCATTTAAAAATATATTTCCCCGCTCAATCCTTAAAGGATTTTTTTTGCATCTTTTTGAATTATTATTATTTTTTTTTACCACCTGGGTCATTTTTAGAGTTCTTACCACCATATGGGTTATACAACTATCCCACTGCTATCATTAGGTAGACATCGGACACTGGACCACCACTGGAAACTGCTTTACAATTACACAATTTGGGGACCGTACTATATAATCGTCAAGCATGTTTCAATAAATCCAATTCAATCCAGTTTTCAAAGCCAAATATTTGGAAGGGTAAAAAATTAAAGCTGAAAATATCCATCCATCCATTGTCAACCACTTATCTGAAATCAGGTTGTGGGGAAACTGGAGCCTATCTCCGTTTTCATTGGGCGAAAGGTGGGGCACACCCTGTATAGGTCACCAGTCTATCATACGGCAGAGCAGTTAGGGGATCAGTGTCTTCCTCAAGGACACCTCGACACGCTTCTCTGCAGGGCCGGGGATCGAACCTGCAACCTTCCGATCGCCAGGCGACCGCTCTACCCACTGAGCCATGCCGCCCCTTTAAAGCTGAAAGTAATAACTCCAAATTTCCACTACTACTCATAGTAGTCAGTTGCATTGCTAAGCTACTCCCTGGTTCAATTTATAGGAATAACCATCTTATTTAAATGCCCTGCCCTTTAAATAGCACTTATCTAACTGCAACAGACACACAAAGCACTTGGCAATCAATGCATAGCTCAGGACGTAGGGTGGTTGCCTCGTAATCAGAAGATTGGAGATTTGATCTCTTGATTCCTGAAGAAAGCTTGCTGAAGTGTCCTTTAGTAAGACACTGAACTCCTTACTGCTCAAGCCCTGTGATGGATAGCAACCTGTCCGGAGTGTGTCCCTGCCATTTTCTCAATGAGTGCTGGGGTAGGCCTCAGCCTGACATCGCAACCCAACTTCATATACCTGCAGTCTGTCCAAATGAACCCATTGATCTTTCTGTGATCAGTTTATGATGTGAAAACAACATGACGGCAATGAAAACGACATGAAATAAAAATAAATATTAAAAATAAACGGGATTTGACATTTCCTGAAAATTACTGAGGAACTCATAATACCCTCTGTCCATGCCCAGAAATAATGTGGTGGTGGTATGGTATCTCACTTGAGTTCGATTTATGTTTAGTGAAATCTGGATATATGTGACTGGATGATCAGATATGTGTTATGATGCAGAGGCTGATGGAATCTTGGGACGGAGTACAACTAGGATGAAAATGTTAGATCTGCACCTGAATAACGCCACGTATTGTGGACTATTTTCATTTCTATTTACTGAGGCTAGTAAGCAAAGCAAAAATTTGTGGTTACACCTGATATTGGTTACTATATTTTTTGCCTCTATAATGTAACAGCATGCATGTATGGATGGGCAAAGCAGACACCCTCACCATCGAGTAGTGTTGATATTGTTGATCAAAACTGTGGTTACTACTTATCTATAACCCTATTTCCCTAACAACTTTGAGCTAATAACTAACTAAAAGTTAGTTAAAAGTTAGTTGGTTCTTAGACAAAACAAGGGTCATGTTGGCATGAACAAACATTTTCTTGTTTAGAGCATTTTCAGTGGAGTGGGGGCCCGCAATAGCTCAGTGGTAGAGCAAGTACTTCAGAGCCTGATGAACTAGCACCTGTATATTCAAACTCACTTCGGGGCATCAGGAAGGGCATACGGCCTTAATCCCCCAAAGTCCATTCAATGTGGTGGGGGGGTTGACATCTATAGTGGACCTCTCAAATGGACTTCTCACCATTTTCAGTGGAGTAAACTTGCATGTTAATATCTTTAGGGACACTACCAAGTAGCTCTATGGTGTACACAAGGTGAAACTAAATCTGCCATTGAAGCCCAGCATCAACATGAAAGCAGTTTTAAGCATTCCTGAACATTTAGCCCTCCAGGGGAAAACAAACAAACAAAAGACCACAGACCAGCCATGGAAGATTAGGTAAATTTCCACATCCATGCGTGCAACATGGATGACATTTGATCATCCATGTTGGCAGGGCCATCCACAGCTACTTAGAAGGGAGATTGGGGTTCATGCGCTTCACTATGTAAGATGAGGGATCTCACACAGTACCCAATTTGTTACTGCAAACCAAGCCTAAATCACACAAAAACAAGATCCCTTCCTTTTACTACCACATGCTGGTAGCAAAACAAATCTCACCTCTGTCTGGCCCGTCCAAGTCTATTTTCATTTTTTTCTCCAATATGTTTCGCTTGGGTAACAGAAAAGGGTTCAAGGGTTTCAGAAAGCTTTTCAGACTGACAAAGTCAAAAATGCTGCTATCAGCCCAAATGAGTTTTCCGGGACATTGTCAAGTCATTTGGTCCTTACTGGCAGTCATCTAGTGTTATGTGCTACTCCCAAACAGGGCTATCTGTACTAATCTGTGCAGTTGTGATAGGTCATCCATTTCACCTGTACAGGCACTCAAGTTCCTGCTGCAGTTCAGTCAACTTCAATTTGTGTACTCCAATGCACCAGCAGATTGCTCCCTCATATGCTCAGTTGTGTCCAAAATTGTACACTAGAATACTACTCAGCACACCAAAATATTATTTGAGGGTTTTTGGGATGTCTTAAACCCTATTGTGCACCAAATAGTATACAAAAATTAACCAGATACCATATTATATCCAGAAGAATATAAGTATGCAAACACTGGCCACTATTCTGGAATGAGTATGCCACAATTCAGTGTGAAAATCCACAGCAATAGCCAACAATGGCAGAGGGTGATGCAGAACCAAACTGGCAGAATGGTATAGGGATTTAGATATTAATATAAGATTTCCTTATCAGTCCTGCAAGGAGAAATTTGGATTTCTCTGCATTTTAACCCATCCTATTGTATAGGAGTAGTGAGCTGCCAACATATGGTGCTCAGGATCAGTTAGAGGTTCAGTGTCTTCCTCAAGGACACCTCGGCATGCTTTCTGCAGGACCGGGGAATCGAACCTTTAACCTTCCAATTGCCAGACAACTGCTCTACCCACTGAGCTATGCTGCACCCTTGGAATGGAAGTAGTGCTCTTCCTTATGCCAAGCAGAATGCATTTATAAACATTGTTTATTGTTACCTTTAAAAAAATGTGGGTCACTACACTGGTTGATCCACAGCATATTTTCTTAAGCTTGCAAAGAGCTGAAAGGAAGTGGCGTTGCTCTATGCTATGATAAAGTGGTATGTCTGAATAGCCTTTATAATTTTTACTCACATACTTATAGTGCAATAGAAATAGTACACATATGTAGTATATAGTTTATAATTTCACATAAAAACTGCCATTTTATTATCACCGTCAGGTGGGTAAAATGGAATTTGCCTTTGTGTCCATGGGTAATCTCATATACCACTTTACCAATAATCCTATTTTTTAAAACCGTTTTGACTATATGACGCCTAAGTTGCCTAAAAGTGAGCACTGGAGAAGGGGAGCTATGCTCTACTAAGTGCACTCTTCTAGTTTGACCTATTAGCTTTTTTGAGCACACTATTCTCCCTGTTTTTTCATTGTTTGTTTAAAAGATCTTATTAAATTTGTACTGTTTATTGTGTGGGAATCAATAGTAGCTCATGCCGAACAAAGTGAAAGACAAATAATATATTAGATCAAATAAAAGTCAAAGTTGCCATAATTGCATTTTGAATCTTGTAAACCCAGGCTGAGGGTGTGAATCAAATCTGAACTGCCTCTGAAAAAAAAGATCCATTTTAAACTCATGATGAGGTAATGATGAACAGAAATCAACAAATCCTCCCCAGTTTTCCATACCACCTTGTAGGAGGTACTATGTTAAGATAATGCCAACAGGTGAAATTGGAAATTACACCATCACGAGGTTAAATTCTAGTTAGCAGGAAGATAAATTCTTAAAGTCTCCTCCCAAAAAGGATTTGAATAAGTCCTTGTGCGTGCAGCAACGATACATTTTGATTTCAGCCGATCTCCATTCCCATTGTAATTCGACATGAGACGCTCGCAACAATAGTTTTCTACCCAGTACTGCAGTGCTAAAAATTAATTGTTATATTCTCTGCTTGGAAATGAGAGTTAACAACTGCCTAAACGTAAGCTAGGGCTTCTTGCTCATGGGTAGGGCCCAGATAATGAAAAGGAAAACAGCAGTGCACTATGCTGAAAATACTGCTCCACTTCCGGAAAAGACCTCAGTTGTAAAATGAACTCTGGAGGTGTACGAGGCTGTCTGACCGAGAACTACTCATCATTTCTCAGGTCCAGCCATACTGAACATCTTTTATTTCTCTATTTATGTTGTAAATCTGTTAGTACACATATTAACATTTTAGCCTACTTTATTTTCATTATAAACCATCAGTAAAGAGAGATGGATAAAAACAGCTTGGACTAATCCTAGTACCCAAGACAACAAAATAATTAATTGTGCCTAATTTGTAGCTGTCTAAACAGAGATTGGATTTTGTTTAATGCTAAACAGGCCAGTCCAGGAAATAAACACATGCCTAATTTAAAACACTCCCCAAAGTGTTTCTTCCTTTTCTCTTCTCTCCATGAGAAATATATGCAAATGAGAGCATTTAGGTTTCATTCCCTGTGTCGAGAGTAAACGGTGGAAGATCCCCTAGAGAGTTTCCAGTCTTAGGCGAGGCTCCTGCCTTTGCTCTTCAAAGCCCATCCCTGAACCATCGACTTTACTCTATCTTGGTGATCTTCTTTTGAGGGCATGCACATGTATGTTTTTTCACTATGGTATGGATTAAGGTGCGCCATGACCTGAACCCCCTGTGTGAGGTTCTTCATATAGTATTTCTGAGACATTTTTACTCAAATGAGGAACTTGTAAAGAAAGCTGTAGGGAACCAAGAGCTTCAGCAGCTGCTGTGCCTCTAAGACAGACTGAAAAAGATGAAAGGTTGTCTTAAAATCATCTGATCAATTGAGAAGAAAGTCAGAGTGAATGACTGACAGAACTAGAACATTGAGATATTTTTAGAACAAGCTTGTTTTGCATAATTTCTGCCACTTTTGGGAGATTATGGTTGATGAAATCTGATTAGTACCTTTAAAAGAAATATTTCCATGACCTGCTCTGATGCTATCTCCTGCTGAGATAATAGGTGAATACAGTTTCCATAATTATGTTGTGAGCTGCTACATTCTTTTCAAGTAGTGATCTGAAGAGATAAACAGAGAGTGCCGTTTAGAGGTCCGCTGCCCCTACGATTAGTTCCCAGGTTGTGGGGGTGGACATGGACTTAGATGTTTTTTTTTTAGGAGTAAATCCAGATGCCCTTCCTGATGCCCTATGGTGGGTTCAAACCCTCAGCCTCTGGTTCATCTGTTACCGAAGCGCACACTGTACCACTGAGCTACCGTGGCCCACAGATCTAACAGCATAAACAGAGTATGCGTTTAATGTTAAAGCCCAAGCTCAGTGAATACACAATTTCCCAGCTAGCTGCATGGTTTAGAGGTACTTGGGGACTATATTACTGTGCAAATATCACAGGCCTTGCACCAATCACCGCAGCTGCTCAAGGTTGACCTGTGGAAGAGCGATCAGCATCAAAATGGCAAGCATTGGAGAAGAAGAAAATCCTCTTTTGAATGCCACACGTGGTCCTTTCTGTGTGGAGTTTGTATGTTCTCCCTGTGTCTGCATGAGTCTCCTCCGGATGCTCCGGTTTCGTTCCACCCCCCCACCCCCCTGAAAAAAGACATGCAGGGACTCCAGATGCGAATTAGCTTGAAGCTATAATGTGGTGCGGTGCATCGAATGGTGACATTGTAAAAAGATTCAGATGAGCCCCATCATGTCATGTCATTGTCAACCACTTTTCTAGAGTTGGGTTACATATCTGCTGGTATCTGTCCCAGTGCTCATTGGGCAGAAGTTGAAGAAACACCCTCGAGAGGTCACCAGTCGATATCAGGGTAGGCGTGGGGGATCAAGGCTGGATGCCATTCCTGAAGACTTGCAGTGGATTCGAACTCACAGCCTATGTTATGTCATGGCTTGTTAGTTACCAACGTGTGTGTTCTACCCCTGAGCTACTGCAGCCCACATGGGTTCATTAAGGGTTCAGTTGACATCTTGAGTACATTTCTGTCAGACCTGGATTCATCTTGTGTCCAAGGTGAGGAGGCAATCTATAAACAATGCTATATCCTAAACTGGATTTCTCTGGTTCTGTATTGTTGTCTCCATGTGTTATACTTCCAAATTATTAATACAGAGAAACAGTCAGCCAAACTCCTTTTCAAGAGCCACGAAAGTGAGCATTCTTGCTGCTTTATTGACTTCACACACAGCAGGTAACTCAGGGTGACAACATTGAATAGGAGTGAAAACGCATTACTTTCCGAAGGATTCACACAAAGGGTTGCTTTGGATTAGACATCAAGTAGTACGTTTGAACAGAAGGCGGAGAAACACTGGCCTAGGAATGCCTTAAGATTCCTCAGTCAGAGCTAGTTGATGTGGCATGGGAAAGCATGGAGTTCCTGGCTGAAATCTACCTCTGCAACCCAGCCCTGGCTAACCGGTTGGCGATGGATGGAAGGGTACATTTGAATCTCAGATTTTAGTGAAGTGCATAGACGACTCCTTCTCCAGTAGAGGAATGTGAAAACACAGTTCTATTGACAAAGTATGTGCGGATACAAGTCAGTATATTCAAGGTCAAAATGTTTAGAGGACACAAGCATAAGATTTTTCCTTTTCAGTGGAGGGGTACTTGGATTCCCACCAGTAAATTCACATGTTCCTTTTCTGCTACTTTATTTTGTGGAAGAAAGAGATCTTTGACTCATTGTTATCTGTTATCTCTGATTTATATCCCTTTAACGTTCCCTTCATCTGCTGTGCTCTGATTTTTAAAAGGAAAATGTCTTATTATGTTGACTGTTTCTTCTTTGGCAAATATGCCATGGAGATAAAAGGAATCAGAAAAACTTCTTAGTCCACAGCTCACCTTAATGATAATAATAATGATACTAATAATATTTGTATTTTTTGACTTGGGTTCCCTGTTGTTGTCTTTATATGTTCATGTTAGCTATTTAGCCCTCTCTTATTCTACCATAGGTTAAACAATTGAGCTGCCCATATGTGACTGCTAAATTTAATGCATGAAAAAAATCCCGTTATATTTTTCAAAATTCTTAAAAAATATGGTCTGCACTGTTTGAGGGTTACTGAACTAACTGGTTTACAGACTACTGAAAATCTGTTGGAGTGTCGCCATCTGTTTGAGATGTTTGTAACCTGTTGCACATAAATCACGTAATCTGTCCCTGGATATAAAAAGATTTAGATTAACAACGTCACATATGGACACAAATGTGTTGACCTCATCTAATTATTAACACTCATGGAACATTACATAACCCTGAGGTTGTATTAGGGGGTCACAGTAGCTCAGCGGGAGAGTGTGCATTTCAGGAACTGATGAGGCAGATGTTGCGGGTTCTGACTCACCGCAGGACATCAGGAAGTGCATCCGACCTTAATCCCCCATGCTCCATCTTAATCCGTGTCCATTCCTGGAACATGGGGACAAATCGTGATATGTAAAAATAGTCATCTCTCTGAGATTGTACTACTTTACAACAAGCAAACATAGAATGGTGCATATATCATCATTTGTAATGTTGTGTTGTGCCCTACTTGTCCTCATGAAGCATTTCTGATTGTTTGGATGTGCCAGCATACTACTAATACTCAACATGGTTTGCTTAAAAAGTGATACTATAAAATTACTTTACAATGGTGTTTTGATAGTAATGATTAAAATTCTATATTTGTGACCATAAAGCCTAGTCATAATGAAATCTTTCAACTAGCAAACCAAATTTTGGGATAGATTTTTGTCTCAGACCTCATTTGAAATGAAATACATTCCATAACAGGAAAAAGAAAATATTGGCCACTTATTTTGTCAAATGAAAATAAAAAATAGAAAACCAACTGTTGCTAGTGGTAGGGTTTGGAAGTAGGCAGCTTAGCTTTACTGTCAAGCATGGACCTGTTTTGTATGGCAAAGTGCTGCTATTCTCTTACATGTCGTTCTCTACCTTCCACTGGCCGTGGGAATTTATATAATTGATGCCAGTGTAAAAAAAAAGTTGCAAAGTTTTGAATGCTTGGTGGTTGGCCACCTCCTCTAGTTAGCCAGGACATTGGCTCATTTACCAAACATGCAAACATAAAATACATTTTGGTGGACCATCACTTACTATGTCTCCATCCAATTAAGCGAATTTTAGGCAACTTTTCTATTTTAGGTTATTTTCACTGCCACACATCTTGTATCAGGAGGCCAGTTTAAAGAAAATGTCACTAACATGAACCATGGAGTGATGATGAAAACCAGAGGCAATTTACTGAGGATGGGTTAACAAAAAACATGGCACGGTTGATGTGAATTAAATTTAGAGAGTAAAAGTAAAGCATAATTTATTTTCCATTCGTCAAAGTCACCACAATGAAAAATATAAAAATCATTAAATAAAGAATCATATCTAGAGGTGGAAATGGGTCCGGTTACCAGACAAGCAAAAACATGTGAGTAAGATGAGTTATGTGTCATGCTAGTAGGAAACAGGGTTAGTGTTTGTCCCTTAGTCAACAACAGTCAACCTTTATATAGATGGTGAGCTTTCCTTATCGCATTACAGGAGTGAGAAAAGTGTCATGGCTGTTTGCACAAGAGAGTAACTGAGTTACTGAGATGAAGGAAGTGTGGGGACAAAGATGGAATAAGCATGAGGAAATGTCTAGGAAGGAGTGAGGTGTTGTAACTCAGATTACATTGGGTTGGATTATCTAAACAACTGAGATGAATGAAGGGAATAGAGGGAAGTGACTGCAAAGGTTATTCAGTTTGAGTTAGTTAAGCAGAGGCCTGTAAAAGATTGGAATATTGATCCGTGCAACAAAGGGTGTAAACCAATTAAGACAGGCAGCACGGTTGAACTACAATAGATAAGGAGGAACCTAAACAATAGAGAGTGAAGAAGTTCATTTATCTGTCATTGTACATACACGTACAATTAAATTTGTTCTCTGCATTTAACCCATCCAATTATATAGGAGCAGTGAGCAGCTGCAGCACCTGGGGATCAACTCCAGTTCTTTTTGCTATTGCCTTGCTCAGAAGCCCAGCCTGGAGTTTTTACCCTTGCATGCATGTCTTAGATGGATGGAGGAAACCGGAGCTGCCAGGGGAAGCCAACATAGACACGGTGAGAACATGCAAACTCTTCACAGAAGGGGCCTCGAACAGCCTGGGCTTTAAACCTAGGACCTTCTTACCGAGAGGTAACGGTGTTAACTACTGGGTCAACATGCTGTCAGGAGAAAGAGAAAAAGCTTTACTTTTTCTTAAATCAGCCGGAAGAGATACTGTAATTTCAACCACAGAAAACTCTTTGGGAATACCAGAAGTTCCAGTTGATTCTTTGATTTTTCACTTTGCAAACCATATAGTAAAATGCAGTACATTGTGATCTCAGTAAGGCTACGAAACCAAATACTTCATATTTCATTGAATTACTGTGTTAATTTCAAGAAAACTGGTAGTTTTACCCACTGTCCAATTGGTGGCAGTAATGCAGCGTTTTCATAGCAAGTTGCCAAAAAATGCAGCTCCAAAGATAAATTACTTGTAGTTGTTGGGCCCTGAACAGCAGACCTAGTGTTCATGCACAACTACAAATAAGCACCATTATGGATTCAATTAACAGACATTCCTCAAAGAGAATAGAAGTCAACCAATTAGCTTGGCAAATTTTTATCAAGCTCGTGTTCCTTTTCCTTCACTATGTGTACACACACACATAAATCACTCCACCTCAATATGTATAAAGGATAAATACAAATGTTAGAAAATTTGATTTTCTGAAATCCTTCATTTGATAAAACAGCATTTCACATTGCCCCTACCAATTCTTTCATGAAGTTGCATACATAATTCAAATTTCTAGGAATCCTGCTGGGAAGGAGGAACTATTTTTATGGTAACATTTTCATCAATTGTACTGTGGTGCTCCAGCATTTTTTGGGGGAGGACTGCAAAATGGCATATACATGGATTCGAGGATAACACAAAGCTCTAGTATATGCAGTCCCGAAGATGGGGAGATTTCCTTGAAATGCTAGTGCAGTTCAATAGCAAAGCACAGGCAAGGCCACACATCAGCAAATCCTGCCTGACCTGATAGGATAGTTTAAAAAAAGCAGCAGTATAGTTATCCATATATTCTGACAGCTCTTTCTTACTGCATCCGAGTTGGTTTCTTTTATATATGATTATTTATTTATTTTATTTTCATCATATTTTATTTCCATGTCCTTGTTGATCTGAATTCCAAACAAAGAAGCTTTTGCAGCTCCCCGGAATCTAGATGCCACCAAGGGAGTCTTGTAAATAGTGTCGCTTACAGTACCTCCATCCCTTCGCCAAACACATCAACACAAAGACATGGCACGTCTCTTTGTGGGATGTAGCGCAAACATACTCGCAAATAAAACATTAATGTAAGCCTATGTGCAGGACTACATCATATAGTCATTCAAGCACACACAGGCTTTCTCTTTTTCAAGTTTATCAACAGATTTTGGCTAGCACTGTTACCTCACAGTAAGAAGGTCCTGGGTTCGATTATGTCCCAGATCCTCTCGACTTTGCATGTCCTCCCCATGTCTCTGTAGGTTTCCTTCCATCATGAAGAAGACATGCAAATTAGGGTTAATACTCTTGTCTCTGCCCCTGAGCAAGGCAGCTTCTCACTGCTCCTATACAATATTAAACAGCAGACAAATTCCGTTGTATTTGTATACAAGGAGAGGTCTGTTTTATGTGTCACAATTAGTTCCCACATTGTGGGGTTGGAGACGGACTTAGTTGGCGCTTGGGGGATTCAGCCTGAATGCCCTTCGTGACGCCCCACGGTTTGAACCCGCAGCCTCTGGCTCATCAGTTCCTGAAGCTTGTTGTAGCACTGAGCTGCCACACCATGACAAATAAATAAGATATTCAAAGTTGCTAATAGCAGGAATGCTTTTTTTGTTTAAAGTGATCAAGTGATCTTCAACACTGTGGCCTGTGGAGACTTTTAAATGCAGAAGTTTTCCTTATTTACCTTCTCCTGCTGTCAAGGGCTGGACAATAATTCAATATCTTTAGACCTATCAAGGGGATAAAATCTGAAGTATAGTGAAATTCCCAGGTGATATACCTTTAAGGTGCAGTTATACTATGAGGCAGTATTAGACATAGATCTCAAGGCTGTTTGATAGTGATGGAGAGGCATGTTGTTTTAAAATGAGTTTGACCCAGTCAAAGTACAACTGACCTCATTCCTGACATACTGGAGTCACTACGTTCAAATATTGGTCCTGTATGGGATACTCCAGAAAATTGAAGTCACTGTGTTTGTGTAACCGTTCTGGAAGTAAAAAGTGATTTTGTTTCCCTTGTATTTTGATAACAGGTATTTAACACTAAGCTACATGTGTAAAAAGACACAAGGTTGAGCTGAAGGTTGAAGATACTAAGATGTTTGTTTGGAGTGATGAAGGATAGGATTAAGAACAAGTATATTAGAAGGACAGCTCAGGTTGGATGGTTTGGAGACAAAGCAAGAGTTGGAAAGATTGAGATAGTTTGGCCATGTGTGGAGGAGATGCTGGGTATACTGGGAGAAGGATGTTGAATATGGATATGACGAACAAAAGGAAAAGAGGAAGACCAAAGAGGAGGTGTATGGATGTGATGGGAGAGGACGCACAAATGGCTGGTATGACAAAGGAAGATGCAGAGGACAGGAAGAGATGAAGATGGGTGATCCACTGGCGATCCAGCGAGAGAAGTCAAAAGTAGTAGTATGTAACACTATATCAACTATAGCCATGAAGGGCTCCACCAATTTAATAACAATCTCAAAATATTATGAAATCTTATGTCTTTTTTTTCCTCCAAATTGTTTCACTTTTCATAACAGTGGACAAAGCTTTTCATCTGTAACATTTACATAGTTCAAGCACTTATCAAGTCGATGTAGTTCCCAATGCAGAAAGAAGGGATTGTAGGATTTGTCATGAAGTGTGGAGGAAGCTCAAGCTCTTCTAACATAGATGACACAGAATACTGAGTGCTTCACAGAGTATGAAATGCATCGGGGCCTTGCATTCATCTTGAAATGGTTCATCTCTTCAGCTGGCTGCACGCATGCTTTTCTGAAGCTGCACCACAACTCTTTTTGAGAGTTCATGCATTTTCATTGAAAAGTCAGGCGATAAAAAAAGACCTAAGAGTACTTTGCTGCTTCCACTGTGTAACCTCACTGCTCCTTAACAAAAGAGCACTCCGCTAGCTAAATAACGTCTGTATTTTGCTGAAGCTTTGATTGTGGAATTAGGCTTTTTCTTTCTTTTCTTTTTTTGGCTAAATAACCCCCCCCCAAATGAAAAACACCACTTAGCATCATAAGAACGCAAATACATTCTTTCCCACAAAAGCTGATGTCCTCAAGAAGCCAAAGAAGTTCAAGATCTGATGAAGCCAGTGACCATGAAACCCTGATTTAGCTAGTTTATTAAAAAAAAGAAGAGCTTGGTGACCCTAGCTGGACCTCATACAACATCTGGGAACTCTCAGAGGGCATGGCCCCTCCTTTCCCCATGGTCTTGACTTGCATATTGGGATGATTATCACTTCATTATCTATGTCATTGTGAGATCTGTTCAGGGAGATTTGAATAAGAACTGTGCTGACTCTGTGCTGAGAACTCCAACCAGACTCGGATTTTCTCAACCCATCTCCCTTTTACACTCCCTGGACTCACCGGTAGAAACCACGTGTCAAAAATGATCCAGTTAATTAATCTGTGCATAAGGAACACATTTCTGTTTGCATAAAATCTGTTAGATACATAGATATTGTGCAATCAGAAGAGTTTTGTGTTTGTATGTAATGTATAATAGTCACTATAGGCTATTTGTTCACTTTCAGTGATTAAATATAGCAATCTAGAAAGGGGAGGCATAGCTCAGGAGGTAGTACGGTTTTCTAGTTATCGGAAGATTGGTGTTTTGATCCTGCCCCTTGCAGAAAGCATGTTTAAGTGTCCTTGGGCAAGACACTGACTGAACCCCTAAACACTCCCTGGGTGCTGCAAATGTGCACTGCTCCTGTACAATAGGATGTGTTAAATGCAGAGGTTAAATTTCACTGTAGGAATACAATGACCAAGTAAAGTAACTTATTTCCCTTTCCTTCCAACCTCTTAACCTTCTCCAAGTCTCATGTAACACATTTCCGCTGTGTGGAGGCACACAAACCCACTTCTTTCCAGCAGTATTGATACAAACTTCACATTGCAATACAAAAGAGACCATGTTTTCACCTCAGTTCTTCATGGGGAATCACTGTCGTATATGGAATAATGAAGAAAAAAAAAGGACAGGAAATAAGCTTTTTACATTTTTTATTCCCTCTAATTCTTGGGACACGGTCCAGTCAACATGAGTTTCATTCTTTGTCTGCTTCACCATATTTAAACATTAGAGAGAAGCGAACAGTGGGGAGCGACTAGCCAGCAATACTTTATGGTGTGCAGTGATAACACTACGAGGATGCATTAATAATCAACCACGGTGGTCCTTGTCCCAATTCTCATCCTGACACTACAGTATGCTGTCATTAAAACCAGCAATAAATTCATTCAGCATTGAATTCCCATCTGTCTTAAGCCATTCTTATTTTCTCTACCAGTCTGTTGACTCAGCTCCAATGTCAGGATTCACTGGATGGCAGGCATGCAGCTATGGAGCGTCTGTATATTTGCAGGAGGCAGATAAACCAGGAACCATAAATCAAACATTGGTTTGTACAGTGAATGGATATGAAAGCCTCTGCGATGAATGACAATGATTTCACAGTGGAAGAGAGTAAATTGAAATTAGACAGGGACTTCATACGCGGCTGACTTCGAATCACAAATTCCTTTTCTCCTCTCTTTTCTTTTCGGGATTCCTCTGTTCTTCCTCAAGAATATGCGATCGTTAAACCCTGTATGCTAAATCAATAGTATAGACATTAATCTAGCAAAAACAATCCCCCAACCTAGCAGCATAGCTCAGGACTCAGGGTGGTCATATAGTAATCAGAAGATGGGTGGGTCAAACCTCAGCCCCTGCAGAAAGCGTGTTGAAGTGTCCTTGAGCAAGACTGAACCCCTAACTGCTTCCTGGGAGCAGCAAATGCTCACTGTTCCTATGCAATAAGTCAAGTCAATTTGATGTGTGTAGCCTATTATCACAAATGAAAATTTGCCTCAGTGGGCTTTACAATAACACAACATCCTGTCCTTAGACTCTTGCATCGAATAAGGAACAACTCCCTTAAAAACCTTTAACAGGGAGGGAAAATAGGAAGAAACCTCAGGTAGAGCAACAGAGGAGGAATCTTTCCCAAATTGAACATGGATGACCTAACGGTTCAAGCCCTCCCAGGAGACATCCATAGATAGAATCTTAGACATCAGCTTAGGAGGTAGGGCAGTCTTCTAGTAATCAGAAAATTGGGGTTCAATTTCTAGTTCCTTCAAAAAGTGTGTTGAAGTGTCATTGAGCAAGACGATGAACCCTTAACTGTTTTGGACAACAGATGAAACTAAGCCTGGCGGCTAAATCTGCCATATATCTTAATACTGAAGGGGCGGCATGGCTCAGTGGGTAGAGCGGTCGCCTGGTGATCGGAAGATTGCAGGTTCGATCCCCAGTCCTGCAGAGAAGCGTGTCGAGGTGTCCTTGAGCAAGACACCATTCCCCTAACTGCTCTGCCCTGTGATAGACTGGTGAACTATGCAGGGTGCAACCCGCCTCTCGCCAAATGAGAACGGAGATAGGCTTCAGTTCCCCCGCGACCCGATTTCGGATAAGCAGTTGACAATGAATGGATGGATGGATCTTAACACCGATTAATATGCGCTGTCCCTAAAAATGATGTATATACATGTAAAAGTTATTTTGACACATACATTTGATTTAGAAAAAAAGTTATGAAATGAATGTGAAAATATTGTAGATTCTATTTGAGAACAAGAATGTTAATGTGTATATTCTAATGCCACTTCAGCTATTTCAAGATGAGCCTTAGTTATTTGATACAAATGAATGGGGTTACATTGATTATAATTTAAACAAGTCAGTATTTCCTTAAGCATTTTGTGAGACTGTGATAGCTGGACCACGAATCGAGGGTCAGATTCTCTGCTGTCAATCTTACCTGCTTTCTCTCTCTCCCACAGGGTAGGCTGTCTCCCTTACTGCCCCTTTGGGAACCACCTTCTTTGCTGCCTCTCTCTGAAGTTTACTGAGGCTGCCTCTTCTGCTGTTTGGAGAAGCTGTCTCTTCTCGTACAAAGAAACAAGTAATATAAAAATTCCACTTTCAAAACAGTTTATTTCATGACAGAAGCAATGTATAATTTTTCTAGCTATTGACTTGCCATCTAGAAAGAGAAAGAAAGACTCTTTATTTTTCATTGTATTCTTACAATGACATTTTTTAAGACTACAATTGTAAGAATTCATTTTAAGAATACAATGAAAATTGTTCTCTGCTTTTAATCCAACTTGTTGTATAGCCACAGTGAGCAGCTGTGACCAAATCCAGTTCTTTTTTTTCCTATTGCATTGCTCAGGGGCACATGCAGGAATATTAAACCTAGCATGCATGTCATTTTAATGGTAGGAGGGAACTGGAGCACCCAGAGGAAACCTATGCAGATATAGAGAGAACATCCAAACTCCACGCAGCAAGGACCTAAGATGGGAACCAAGGACCTTCTTGCTTTGAGGCAACACTGCTAGCCACTATAGCACTGGGCCACTTTGCCAACTGTCCTAACTAGGTACCTATTAAGGCATTTCCTCCTCATCTAGAGAAGGATTTCCCTCTCTCCTCTGGGAATATTAAAAAAGTGCATGATCGGAAAATTAAGGTTTCGAACATTTAGCTTAAAACAGTAACATTGTTTCAACTTTGTTAAGATTACAAATAGCCTAATGTGCCATGTGAACTAACTCACTCCTCAGATGCTGAAAATAGTTATGCTGTCAGACACCCTGGTAATAATATTAACATTAGATAGTCTGGTGCGGCATAGCTCAGTGGGTAGAGCGGTCGTCTGGCAGTCGGAAGGTTGCAGGATTGATTCCTGGTCCTGTACGTCGAGGTGTCCTTGAGCAAGACACTTAACCCCTAACTGTTCCCCAAGTGCCATATGTTGGCAGCTCACTGCTCCTATACAATAGGTTGGGTCAACAATGCAGAGAAATTCAAATTACCCCTTGCGGGACTGATAAGGGAATCATTATTTATTTTTAATTATCGAGGTTAGCTAGCTAGGTATAAGATTACATACATTTTATATTGTTTTTCATGACAAGCAACTGTATATGTCAGATGGCATAAGCAAGGAGACTGACAGCTAACGTTGTCAACTAATGTTGATGACACCTAACCTAGCTAACGTTAGGTCAATGTTAATTATCAGTGATGACTTCTAGGCGACCATGGTAGCTCATTGTTACCGCATGTGCTTCTGGAAAGAGATGATAAACCCTGACTGCCTAGTACTCAGGAATACAGGTTTATTGCTTTGAGCACCTTTACTCTTCTTCCTTCACTGCTCATTGTTTTACTACAAAGAAAGCTGTGAGCTTTCCAGCCCACCAAACACATGGCTAGGGGGGGGCAGAGCAGAGGGACAATATGCTCTAGCCAGGCAACTAATAAAGAGCAACCTTTTGATGAATGATGGTGAGAGGACATCAGGACAGTTTGATGCATGGGACATAGTTCCACTTCCCATTTTGCTTTAGTAATATCCTAGAAGTTGCAATTGTAAATTCATGTTTGATGATGGATGGATGGATGGGTGATGAACTTTGAAGACGCCGCAGTAGCTCAGCGGCAGAGCACACTCACCAGGGAAAAATGAACCAGGCATCGCAGGCCTGACCCACCGTGGTGGCACCCAGCACAAGTCTCCCAGGCTTCTCCCAGGTTATTTACATAGGTAAAAGAGAAAGAAGAAGAAGAAATCCTTTGGTGAGATAAAAGACATGAGAGAAAAAAACAGTTTGCAGTAGTCAATAAGTTGCAGTAGTCAATATGCTCTATAATCTATAATCTCTTTAAAAAGGCAATAGTAAAGTCCTTGCATAAAATCATGTTTAATACTCTAACATGTGACTCTACAAAGATGCACATGCATATTAATTCATTTCCATTGTGGGTACAGGGGATGTTGTGATGATGGGATTGGTAGCCATATTTTCAAAGACAATCATAAACACTCCGGAATCATCCAGAGTTGTCAGGGGTCACCTATGTAAAGGCGTTGACACAGGAAGCAGGGAGACATGGAGAAAGGTGGACTGATTAACCGGCAGAACTGGGCAACCTTTCAATAGCCATCTAACTTCTTTACAATCGAGTTAAACGTCATACACACAATGAGTTGACATCAGAAAAACGATATAACTGTACTGAAAAGGCTGGCTCTGAATTATTTACACTGGGAAAAATAAGTATCTCACCCCCTGCTCATTTTGTGAATTTGCCCCCTTACAAAGAAATGAACAGTGTATACTTTTCATTGTAGATTCATCTTAATAGCAAGAGACAGAATATAGAAAAGTGATTTGTGAACTTTGTTACTTGATACAACAGCACTAAAGATATTTGCTGAGATTGTTACATACAAATCCTTCAATTCAATGAGTTTGGACTGTCTGCCCATGGTCAAAATGCTGCAGCCAGAGCACTAAATAAAACACAAAGATTTGACCATATTCTACCTTCCTTCCTTCATTGGCTTCTTATCAAAGTTAGATCTGACTTAAAGATGCTGACTTGTAAAATCCCACGTGGGATTGCGCAATCGTACCTGTATGATTTCCTTTAACCATACATTCCATCTTGTGCTCTCTGCTTTCAACATGTAGAAATCTTCTGTTTGCCCAAAGTTAAAAAGGAGTCACCTGGTGTGCAGGATCTTATTTCATTGGGCCCCGTTATTTTTGAATAGCCTGCCTGCTACTGCCAGTCAATCAGAGTCTGTTGAGTCATTTAAATCTGAACTTAAAACTCATCTTTTTGCCTTAACCTACAAATAGTTGACTTGAAATTATGTGATTCACAACCTGCAATACATGGCAGGTGAGTCTCTGCCTCAATGAATTTACCCAGTACTGTTCGGCCAACAAGATTATAAATTATATAGCATGTGTTATTGACAAATGCAAACTGTTCTCTTCCCTCACGTCTTGTCTCTAGCTGAATGATTTTTCTTTTTATTTATTTATTTTGCAAATTGACTTTCAAATCATCCATTCAATATATAATATATATAAATATGTAATCAAAATATAGCTAGATAAAAGAACTACCATTCAAGAGAAATTGCCAGGTCTAAGTAAGCAAGAAAATAAACAAGACTTAAGAGGAGGAGCATGGATAGGGGCATACGAGGCCACCCACGGCACAACACACACTACAAGTCTGTGTAAGAGATTGATTATATCATGAACCATACGTTGAAAGAAAATATGTTCTCTTAATCAAAAGGTTAAATAGTAATGATGTTTATTCCAAGATTTATAAAATGTATGGTGCAATACCATTACACTATTTCAGAAATCACAATTGATGGTGCAAGCTTAGTGTTTTTAGGTGGCATAGCACAGTGTGTAGAGTGGTCGTCTGGCAATTGGAAAGTTACAGGATTGATCCGCGGTCCTGCATATACATGTCAAGATGTCCTTGAGCAAGACACTGAACCCCTAACTGTTCCCGAGCGCTATTATGTTGGCAGCCCACTGCTCCTGTACAATAGGTTGGGTCAAAAATGCAGAGAAATCCAAATTTCCCCTTGTAGGACTGATAAGGAAATCTTTTTGTAAAAACTCATTAGCCCTCAAAATCATTGTAAAAAAAGAACATATGTATTTCTATTAAATAACTACCTATATTCATCTGCTCTTCCTTAACATGCAAAATTTGGCCACAATAATAAAAAATGTGGTCCATTGTTTTAATGAAATCATAAGACTCCAAAGGACCATTGTGACAATATAAAATGACTCCTATTGGCTTTGCATTAGTGTCTTGTCTGTAGGTGAAAATGAAAATGCCCCGGCCTTCATTCCCCTCAATTTATAGGCCTTTTTTGGGATTAAATCCTTTGGGTGGCTGGAGTCAGAGCAGTATGACAGTGAACCTTGCCTTTCTTCAGAAAAGGATTACACTTAGTGCTTCATTGCACCGTTGTGGCAGTCAAACTTGAAGGGATGTGCCACTTGTCCCTAGCCACAGGAAGACTAAGTGGTAGCAAGCTGGCTGTATGGAAGTAGCAAATCTGTTTGCAGGAGGAGATAAATATCTGTTATGTTTTGCTTGCATCTATTATCATCCTTATGGGAAAATAGCACAGGTCCTTTGGGGGTAGGGTTGATCCCTTAGTAATAATCCTCGCTGAGGCATCAACAGAGGAGTGATGGACTTTCCTCTAAGGTAGCAAATGGAGCCCTGCTGTCTTCCATCTACCACAACACAAAACAGCACAGAGCATCTGAGAAGAATTACTTGTAGTTACCTCTTTATTAAGAAATCAATTTGTAACTGTTCTTGGGGTGTTATGTCTTGGTGTACTGAAATATCAGCATCAAGATGCTGCTGCAAGACTCAAAGCTAGCTCTGATATCTGAAAGGCTAGTTTTTGTTGAATTTATTTAGCACAAACAAGTGTTGAAAATATGGAAATCACTGTATTTCCTGACTTTTGAGAGCAAATGGCACACTGACAGCATTATTGATATGCTTTTAACCAACTGCCTAATCTCTAGCCTTGTGAGGTTGTGCGGATAAGGCAAACAACACTTATACCCAATTCAAATGAATGAACCCTGATGATTACTATATCAATTACGACCAGTGATTATGCCTCAGCACTTTCACTCTGAAGCAATCCTCGCATAGTGAACAAATTGGCTGCGTGTATCATGAAGACATTTACCTTCCAGTCTACCAGGACCTGATGCTATGGGGAGCTATTGCATAACACATTAATATTAGATTATGTGTATTTCCAGGATGGTTTATTCAAATGCAAATGTCTTTGTTTCAAGCATAATTCAACAAAATAATTCAACAAATATATGCTCCAAAAGGAGTATGAGGAAGTTACTACTTCTCTGCAGGAAGTTACTAATTCCCTGCCCCTCTCTAATGCTCAATCTATAATCCTAAATAATAATAGAAATAGCTTATTTTTGGGTTGATTTGAATACTGAACTAGAATGGAACGATCCCATGACAAAATCACTTTGAAGAGGCTTTTGAAAGGAAGTTCACTGAATACACAAGACTGGTCAGCAACTGCCAGCAGGCTGGATGGAGAGCGAGGTATAACCCAGTGGAGGTTGGATGTAGGGGATTTGTAGCCTGTTCTTTAGCCACAGCCTTCAGTGATTTGAGCATGGAGGGAGAGAGGAAGACGAGAGCCATCCGTAGTATCACTGATGCAGCAGAGAACCTCAAGATAGCTCTGGCTCAAAAGAGGTGTGCCATAGGGTCATAACTACTTGCTAGCCATCTGGACACAAGATGGGGTCTGATCAGCCCTGGCTGGGTCACCTGGAGGAGGGTGTATGATGTTGAAAGACCTGAAGCACCCGATGATCCCAGCAACATCTTCGAAGATGTGTCCAAGAGTATTAGTAGATATGTGTGTGTGTGTATATTTATATATATATATATA
>OMLC01042265.1:33376-57694 GCA_900302585.1 Regalecus glesne
TATATATATTTAATGGTATGGTCAAGTAGGGTGGGATATCTCAGGAGGCAGGGCAGTCGTCTAGTGATTGATTGATTAGCGGTTCAATCCCTGGTTCCTGCAGAAAGCATATAAAGGGTCCTGTGCAAGTCCCTGATCTCCTAACTGCTCAAGTCCTGTGATAGAATGTCACCCTGTCAAGGGTTTTTCCCTGCCTTTCCCCTAATGAAGGCTGGAAAGGGCTCCAGTTCCCTTTTACATTACTTTGAATAAGTGGTTGACAATTAATGGATGGTATGGTCATGTGTACTGACTCCTCGGGGGTTCCCAAATATTTTTTCTGTCTCATTTTGGCCTAACAGCTTTTATTTAGACATAAATATTGACCAAATAAACATTATTATTTTTTTAGATAGGCCAGATGATTCAGATTTGAACTCATCGTGTGGCATCAGGAAGGACATCCAGCCTTAATCCCCCAAGCTCTATCTGGGTTTATGTTAACCCCTACAACATGGGAATTAATCATGATATGTAGAAATGGTACTCTCTTA
Source organism: Regalecus glesne (assembly GCA_900302585.1). NCBI lineage: Eukaryota > Metazoa > Chordata > Actinopteri > Lampriformes > Regalecidae > Regalecus > Regalecus glesne. Next base: position 33,910 of record OMLC01042265.1, read on the forward strand.
GATGGCAAATATATGATTGCATGTATCCATGCGTGTGCGTGTGCGTGTGTGTGCGCGCGTGCGTGTGCGTCTGTGTGTATACACATACATACATACATACATACATACATACATACATACATACATACATACATACATACATACATACATAGTACAGATAGTGTGTATTTATGAGTAGATAGATAAACACTTCAATATGTGATGATGTTATCTGATGAGAAGCTAAATGATAGTCCCTCTCTAAAGGAAAATCAAGAATATCATCAGAAAAGTACTGTCTTGACATTTTGCAGCTGCAGGGACTTGTTTTAAAAAGGTCTGAAACTCTTTGATTGTGGCAATTAAAGTGAGTGCTTGCTTAAAAGTAAATTTAAACCAAATGGCCTTTTTCTGACTACAGCTAAATTATAATACTGGTTTGGTATGAAACAAGAATATACATAATGAATGCCTCTAACTTAGTCATCTAATACAAACGGAAACATACATATTTTTTCTATTGTTTCCCATTGTAGGGGCAGAGTTTTCATATTAACTGAGTGGAGACGAGAGAGGGTATGACATGCAGCAAAGGGCCTTTATTTGATTTGAGCCCAGGCTGCTGCAGTAAGGACTCAGCCTTATGTAGTATGCGGTCTACCAGGTGAGCCATCAGACTAACCTGAGAATTTATAAAATTAATATATATATATGGTAACATTATACTACTGTATATTGATGTTGGCAAAGCTGATAGGTTTTTATGTTTCAGGTTTTTAAAACCTTGATTTTATTTCTCCTGCTGTCCAAATGAATCACCTAGTATTACTTGTTCATTTCATACTCAAGCGACTCTTATTCAAGAGAGCTACAGTTCTATTTTTTCCCTGCAGGACTAGAAAATGGCTAGCTTAATTGCTGGCTATTCCAGTATAGGAGACCATATGCAGCTTTTTACATTAATATCACTGTTCGATGTGCCCCACCAGATTATAGCTTCAATGTTATTTCTATTTGCAGTCCCTGCATATCTTTTTGATGGTGGGAGGAAACTGGAGCATCTAGAGGAAACCCACATAGATATGGGGAGAATATGTAAATTCTAGACAGAAAGGACCTGGGAACGTATTACTATGAGGCAACAGTGCTGACCACCATGCCACTGTGCCTCAATCCAGTCTTTACAGGTCAGTGGAAAGAAAACTCCCAGTAATCCCGGGGTTGAGTCCACAAAACAGTTCCATAGGGAGAATACACAAATGGCTCCCTTAGCGTTTTGATATTTTCTAATGCTGAACAAGAATAAATTTGAACTGCCATATTGACCGTTTGGGACTGACCTGTTCTGAATAAGAAGACATTACAACCAAGGGAGAGTATAGAGAAACGGTGGAAAAAAATGGACACGGCTGTGACTTTGGAGTTGGATTTTAGCTAAGCAGCTTAGTGCAGTGTAAATATGGAAAAACCGATATTGCTTTTCTCTGCTGCCCATTTTAAGAACTTTCAGCACTACTAGATTTAACAACCACAAAACAAGGTGCATAGACTCAAATTCCAAGTCTTCAAACGTATTTGGTTAAAATGTGGGTCAAAAGTGTCATACTGTGTAGGAAGACAGTGACTCATGAAACCATTAGATTTCAACATCCTGTAGCATATTTACTTTTTTCTATTCAAACCACTGGTTGTCAGTGTGTCCCAGGGAGAATCCATTTGTGGCCAATTCTTGTCTCTGAGTCTGTGGCATCGTGTGCTCTTTGTGGCTGAGATGAAATGAGAAGATACAAGCCAATGTTGGAGTGACCCTGATTTAAATCAGTGTGGTATGTGATCTTTAACTGAGATGTGAGCTTATCCTGTACAGCTGTAGTAAAACCGGATTCATTACCAAGGAAAATCTAATGACTGTCTATAGTCTGCAACATCACAATTAAGTTAAATTGCTACAGACAACTATAAACTGTCCATGTCAATATTACAAGTTTTTGTTGATCTCCTGATGCAGAAACATGGATACAACCTGAAGTGTATTTGACGACACCATTTTTGAGACTTGATTTTATGTCTGCAGATTCAAAGAATTCATTTTCCAAAAAAAGAGCAGTTTTCGAAACTCGCTGTCTGCAATCTTCGACACAACCATAGAAAAATATTACTTTTGTAGGGAGACAAAATCTAAATGGATCTAGTTATACAAAGGTTACACACTGGAATAACTTGCTGTCATGGGAATATGCACGCTTGGAAACTGGAAAGCAAGTCCCCCTGAGGTGCAGTATTAGAGAAATGTTCCAGTTACCACGGTACATTGTTATGGCCTGGGATAGGTCAGCTGGTGAAGATGGTCAGGTAACTGTGATGAAACTAGTGCACCGCTCCACTACCAGCATATCTCAATGAGAGGAATATATCAGTATGTTAGTGGACTGCAGTGCATGCCAAAGGAGGACACTCAATCCCCCAAGACCTTGTGCAGCCCTCTGCTTTTGTCAAGGCATAAGAGGTTAACACACCATGCTCCACATAAGGACAACAGCTTGTAGTGCCATTTGTCAAGTTTAATGTTCTCCTCATTTGGCAAGCTTACAGTATTTTGGTTTCGGAGGACTATTTTGTAAGGATGGGCACTTAATATTGATCTCATTTAAAAGGCAATTGTTCAAACAGTTAACAATAAAAAAGGAATCAAATTGATGCAATTCTGATGGGTTCTAGGAGAAACAAGGTTCTATGCAGAAAATTAAAGACAGCATAAATAAGGTGGATAATCTTTCGGGGTGAATATATGAAATTAATTCACAAACAAAAATGCAGGACCAATGTGCAATGATATTCTTTTATGATAGCATAAATGAGAATAGGGGTGGCATGGCTCAGTGAGTAGAGCAGTCACCTGGCGATTGGAAGGTTGCAGGTTCGATCCCCAGTCCTGTAGAGAAGCGTGTCGAGGTGTCCTTGAGCGAGACACTGTTCCCCTAACTGCTCTGCCCTGTGATAGACTGGCGACCTATACAGTGTAACCCGCTTTTCGCCCAATGAGAACGGAGATAGGCTCCAGTTCCCCCGTGACCTGATTTTGGATAAGAGGTTGACAATGGATGGATGGATGTTCTCCTTTTTTTTTGCTAGACAATGTCAGTTGCCAACAGGCATTTCACTGCTCATTGTAGTTTTATATGTGAAGTTTAATCTTGAAAGTTGACTGTCAGTCAATGCTGTTAACCGTGTTGGCACGTTTAAATCATACTCCATTTACAGCTGCTGATTTTGCATTTATAGCTTAGTTTAGAACTCCTCTTCACTCTTGGTTGCCTTTTGATTTTGGTGTCTTTTATTGAACTCATCTTTACAGTATGTGCATATTTGGTATGAAGGTGCCCTTGCACCATAAGTGTGTTTTGGGAATGCAGTGGCTTAGTTAAAGCATGCACTTCCAAGTCAGGTGTTACAGGTTCAATCCCACCACTGGGTGTCAAGAAAAGGGCATCCAGCCTTAACTCCCCATGCTTGGTAAATATGTTGATATGTTGGGAAGTTCTGAGTGGTTGCGAGACTTAAAAAGTGGTATGTAAAAACAGTCCATTTACGAGCATTTTCATGTATAACCATTACCATTGTTTGCAGAGCTGAACAATTCCTGATTCATTTTGAGTTATTTCCCTGTCACTCCTCTGCTCCGCCCTTTGGACAAACCTCTGCCACTTGTTTGCATCTACAGCTCCTTGAGTGGCTGCAAGCTACTTCCCCATGGAGCTTAACCAGATTGCGTTAGGCAGATGGTTATCCAGGATATGAGTGGCTTCATCATTACTGCCCTCCTCATGAGCTCACCACTGCTGTTGTCTCACTTGCCAAACCCTATCAGCCTACACATATGTTACAATGGCTTGCCTTCACGTTCCAACTTTGAAAACTGGTGCCAGTTAGCTGGAAGTTCCTGCTGATGCCATTATGAGTGTGTCCTCTAGATAACCACTCTTTGATTCTTTTATGGTATTTTGATTGGGTTAGCACCATTGTTGGCTATATTCCCAAGTTTAACATTGAATTATCACATGGCACTGTATGTTTATCATGGATTGTTGGAAAATAGTCCAACTTCATTTGGAAAATGAATGTAATTGGGGCTTCAATTAATTAACTGCATCCTCAGTTACATATCTTTTATTCAATTAGATTGTTTAGCTCTTTATTTGATGAGATAATTCATAGTGGGTGGCAAAGTGGTGCAGTGCGAACCACTGCACCACCAACACAAAACTGACATTACCGTCTTTGACTATTGTCCTCATCATATGCCTATGAAATAATTCAGGAAAAAATATATTTCTTACAGACATTTCTCAAGTGAAGTTGGACCAAAATCCAATTTGGAGCATTAGCCAGCCACATTATCTTGGATAGTACTCACTCTACAGATGAAAGCCTGGTTTTATTGATAAATCCTTCAGATGTTGGCAAACACTATGGCCATTTTTTAGGTCCGTACTAATTTGATTGCTGGCAGTTGGAATCTTGCATATCAAACCATTATGTGAAACGAGGTGCCCGTTCACCACAACTCAAGGCAAAATGCACATTGTAGTGTTTACCTCTCTTTTTGGAATACAAGAATAAAGAACCTGAAGCAGATCAATACAGAAGCAGAAACAGTTTATTAAGCAAAGAGCCCTTGCTCTTTTCTTTCTATAGGAGGGCTGCTCCGATCCAGCAGCATGTCAGGGCTTTGCAAGCTATTACAGCGAGGATTTCTGAACATTATCATGGGGTTCATAGGTCAAATTATATAACACTGATGCTGCCTGTTGGGACTTGTTTTAATCAGCAAGCCGTTTTGAGCTGATTGCATTCCTTGTTGTTTATTTTTCACTAGGGAGTGTTATATCTTCTATTTAAATGCCTAAAGCTGTTCCTTGCATGCAAAAGGAAGCATCAGTGATTATCTTGCTGCTTGACTGAAGTTTTTTTTACAGCCAGCATGTGTGAACCATAAACCCTTTAGATTGTGATACCAGTTCATACATTATTACTGTTTCTCTTACTATCAAGGCATATCCATAAACCAGATGCTGGTGATGTTTATTCTTTGGGTGCTATTTATTACCTCTGCTGCATTGACAACATGAAAAGCCAGATTTTAGTAAAATAGACGAAACCATAGAATCGACATCACATTGCTTTCTGTGACATTCAGTTCATGAGAGATTATTGATTGACCTTTTTTTTGGATAAATCACTTCTTGGCTCTTCGTAGGGCCAGCATGGCTCAGTGGGTAGAGTGTACGTCTGGAAATTAGAAGGTTGTAGGTTCGATCCCCGCATCTACAGAGAAGTGTGTCGAGGTATCTTTGAGCAAGACACTGTTCCCCTAATTACTCTGCCCTGTGATTAACTGGTGACCCTTCCAGGATGTATCCCTGTCTTTTGCCCAATGAGAACTGTTAGACTCCAGTTCCCTCCGTGCCCTCACTTCAGATTAACGGTTGATGATGGATGGATTGATAGACTTCTTGCCACAGTTTTACAAGTGACAGTAATATGTCCTGGACTATTTAACTAATTTGAAGAATGTGGAATAGCAGGGAAAATGAGAATAAGAGACAAGATACTGCATTCACTTGAGAAAAAGGTCTGCTCTGTTCTTCTAAATCATCTGAATTATATTGTGATTATCCCAGAATTTGGTGAAAACATGTTCTTACGTAATAATCCAGGTTGTCAAGAAAGCTAAATGATTTGACTCAGATAAAACTTGATGAAGACATTTGGATGAATGTCAAAAACTCCTATTGTTTGGATTAATGTCCAGATTATCTGATTCAAATTATTTTGAAATTCTGCAAAAAGATTTCATGTAAAAAAAACACCAACTGCCTTGTTTTTTTTAGGAATAATTAGTTATCTCATTTACTCTTTTATTTGGCCTGCCAACAAAATTGGTATTGCTGCCTATCAAAATGTGGATTTTCTCTAAGGTTGCCTCTGAATCTGAAGCCATTTTTATACTGTCTTCATGTGCAGTAAACAGCTTGCCCTTTGTGTGTTTTTCTCTCTTCAGACAGAGGAAAATAGGAAACAAGTAAAAGGAGAGGAAACTCAGCAAGTGTAATATCTGATGAGACTAGACCCTCAGTGAAAAAGATGTGATCCATTGTACTCTTGTGCTTTTGGCAAACTCCAGTCTGTCCTCTGAGTTCTGAGGTAGGTCTACTGAATTCAGAGGTTGCTCTGCCCAGCTGAATGTTATCCATCAGTGAAGTGAGTTTTGTCAAATTTATTTGTAAAGCCCTAAATCACAGATTTAATCTCAGAAGGTATTACATACACAGATTGAAAACAGATACATTGGCCAACAGTAACTACAGTAACTGTCCCTCTTTTATAAGAAAAGTGGACACTTCTTTTCAGGAAAAGATGTAGAAAAATCTAAAGAGGAGAGCTTTCTGATCCAGAAAAGAAAGGAATGTGATTGGTGTAGAGTGCACAAGTTATTCATAGAGCTAACCAATATTAGTTGAAAGTCTGTTCAGTGCATTATGTTTGTCAATTTGCGGGGAGGGATTCTGTTGGTTGATTGGTTTGTTCATCTGTCACATGGGATTTCTGAGACCCTCCTGACTTGATTTTTGTGAAACTTTGGAGAATGATGTATCTTCTCACACTGAAAGCTGGCATTTTCACAACCACACATACTAAATGTAGTATCTCTATCAAAGTTGGTTACATAAAAAAGTCCCTTTGACCTCCTTTCATTTAACTCTGTTTGGTGCTTACTATAGTCATCTGGTGTGTATGTACTCTTATCCCTGAAGATTTCACTACTAAAGCATCTCTGGTCATAGCTGACTATGAAGAATTCAATTGGGTTCGCAAAAGTTGATGCAGTTACTGCGTTATTAATATATTCTGATTATAGTGATCAATAGCCTGTGCTTGCTCTGACATCTGAATTAGAAGCACAAACAAAGATTCAGTAGGCTACACATAAGTATAGAATTTCTATTAATTTGCCATGACGTCACATGTAATGCATTCATGTTTACTGAATATTTTCATTCTCAAACTGTAGCATATTCATCTTCCCAATGAGACTTTTGCTCATGTAAAGCCAACAGTTGGGAGCTGGTGGCAGCAAGTCACAAGTTCCACTCAATTCACATGCAATGAAATCTAGCCATAGTAAGAAGACTACAGCCCCCCACACACACACATTCCCTGAGTAGCCTATGGCTGGATCTATTGCTTTTGATGCGCCCCTAGACCATCAACAGTAAGGAGGAAGCCGTAGCATGTGTCGCGTCCAAGTCACAAATTAACTAGCCCTCACTATTTCACACATCATGGTCTTGCGGGGAAAGGACAGTGCTTGGCTGTAGAAGGAGAATGAAGCAAGAGTACTTTCCATTCACTTAACCATGAGCACCCAGAAGACCCAGAGGAGGACACTCGCGTACCTAGAATCCTTTATTCAAACTAACCCCTATACCCATATGAGGCTTAGCCAATTATGACCCACTAACTATGGACCTCCGGCCATGGTTTGAAACAGATGGAATTCAAACACCCAACTACATGACACAGAGATGTGCTAAACATCGCCTTAACCCCCTATGCCAACGGAGGCCCTTGACTACAGCTTTTTACCTTGGAATATTATCATATAGTCATATCCATCAGATAATGTTTTACATTATAGTGGTGGTAATGCTAGTCGTGTTGGTTTCTTCCAGAACACTGATGTTGGTGTGTCTTTCCTTCCAGCTGATCCTCAGGATCTTTCATAAGGATCTTTGGTGGTGGTGTTCCAGGGCTGTCAGGTGCTTTTTCAATGTGCTCAATGACTTTGTTCCATACAAAAGGGTGGGGATTACAGCAGCTTCATTGACCAGGAGTTGTGTTTGGCCCTTTAGGTCTGAGTCTTCAAAGTCTATTTTCCCCTCAGTCTGGCGTAACCCACTACTGGCACAACTCAAGTGATGATTGACCTCAGAGTTGATATCCGCTTTTGAGGAGAGGAGGCTATCAAGGTAGGGGAAGTGATCAAGATCTTCAAAGTCAGTCTTACAGAATGTGCACACAGATGATTCTACCTTCACATTTTAAAACTCAAGGATTGATCACATGAAAAGCTGCTGCTCACCATCTACCTCCATCTTCTGAATAACAGAAAATAAGTAATGCTCAACAAAAGCTGTTTAAACAATTTCCATGTACACAATAGAACACGTGGGTTTGTGGTAGCCAGGAAAAATGAGGAAAGCCTGATAAACCATACTTAGTGACTACACCTAGGGGTGACCTACATCAATCATAGAGCTCATGGTCACTGTCTTTTCATTTGTTTTTATTGTTTTATTTTCTGAACATTTACAAATGATCACAATGAAATTATTTATACCCTTCACTATATTTATATTTTAGTGAACCAATGGTACTGTTTTGAGATTTCATGTCTATCTGCGAGAAAGAGAACAATGAAACTAAAAGGCTATTCACAAATCAATACATGTGGTTGCTGCCGTTTTGTGCTTAGATATACCTAAAATGTAACACAGACACAAACTGAATGACGAAATGAAAATAAAAATTGTATTTGTAGTGGCAAACAAAGAATATCAGTTTCAAATCAACTTCTAAAGGCACAAAACCAGTTCAATAGGCACAGTTCCCTCCAAAATGTCAAGCAGAAAGTGTGGTGGGAACTGTTACTGTGTGAAAGTAAGTCAACCTTTTCAGAACACAAGTTTCTTTTGATGCCATTTACACATTGCACATTTCCATTTTGTCTAATGTCCAGAATATTGGTGTCATGGGATAATTTTTTCCCTAAGAGGAAATAATCCTCTTTCTGCTTCAGTTGTCTGAATATCCTCATGACTGCCTATGCGAAATCTGCAAAATGTATCTAAATTAAAGGATTCCTGAAAACCAGCTAGAAAATGAGCTCAATCCTTATCAGGAGAGACAGAGAGTGCAGTTCCTTTGACGTTTGCCCCTAAACTCTGGATGAGAAGTCCATGGATTTCAAGTAGTTCAATGTCTTTAAAGGTGTTTTTTATATTTTCTCATAACTAATTACATCATTACTCTTGCATAACACTGCAAAGTATACTAAGCTTTGACCTAGTCATGTTGTGATATCTTTCCAACCGTCAATGATACAGTTGAAGAAATGCTGAAAACATTACCTCCTAGGCAGAGGTAAATAAATTTGTCATTGTAGGATTCCATGTTATGATGAAATCTGAATAGGTCATGTTCATGTCATCTTGGCCCACTCATGTTTTAGTGCTATGTTACTCGCTTTTTCTTGTCACAGGACACTGAAGAGATCAGTAGCACACGGGTACCAGTCATGCTGCTTATGACCAGACCCTGGATATCCTCTTTGCAGTTGGTTGCTGAAGGAACACACCGATGCAGGGACCCTATCAGAGTAGTAGCAACACCTCAGTGAGTGAAGTAACAGGACACAAATGACTGTAATTTGCTTTCGGCTAGCTTAAGGGGAGGTGAAGGTACATGGAAGAATAACTTTATGTTGACATTGGTATGTCTCCCAGTTCAGTCCAGTCTGTCATTTACTGTCCCCTAGTTCATTTCAGTCTCCCAGTTTAGTGCATTACTTAATTAAGTCAGTTATTTTGGGCAGTCACTGTCTTCCATAGTCTCAGTCAGTCAGCCTTTTACCTTAGACATTCTGTTGTCTGTCCTGTTTTATTTTGAAGTTCTCACCTGTCTTGCGGTGTCAATTCCGACCCCTGGTTTGGTCGCAAGACAGACCTGTGTATTCCACACCTATTCCCCATTCCCTCATTTACTATCTAGCGCATTTCGTCTTTGTTCTCCTCTTTCAGTGCCAGGTCTTGTCTGTATTCCCTGTGTAACTTGTGTCAAACAATCAAGTTTGATTGTTTCTAGTCTAGTTTCCCAGTGTTTTTATCCTTGGCTTTGTTTTCTCCTGCCCTTGTTTTGGTGGTTTTTACTCTCATCTGTGTGACTGGTGTTCCCAACCTTGTGGCACATGTAACACTGTTTTCATTTGTGAAACTGAGTGTTACTGAATCCCCCCATCTGCAAGTTGTGCGTTTGGGTTCTCATCCGTTAGTTTACCCCAGGAAGTGTAACAGACGTCTCTACCGTCACCATGTAATCAGTGCCTCCTGCACACTCCACAGGCTGTGTGAGATGTACATGGAAGCCTATGCAGAACCTGTTCAAGATGCTGCTGATGACAGAAAGTGCACATACATATAGTAAGATGCAGCAGAGCCACTGTGAGTCAGGCAGGCACTGACAGCTGCTTTACAGGAAGCTTACAAATGGAATGTAATACAAAATGCCTTGCATTTGTTTCACCCTTAACAGTGTAAATCTGTCACTCAACATTTTCCTAATAAGGAATTTTTACTGTAATTTCAAACAACTTTATTTAGATGTCTTACACATGCAAATTCTGTCAAAGTATCTTACTTCAGTTTTACAGGTTTATTGAGGAAAATTGACATTTTACTACTCTTAAATAAAGAACCTAACTGCCAACATCAAAAAGTAAGGGAATAACTACATCGTCTGTTGAGTAATAGAAAAATACATGAAAACTACTTTACAAGCAAAAATAATATCTTGTTTCTCAGCCATAATCTGATGTAGGGGGCGGCATAGCTCAGTGGGAAGAGCAGTCGTCTAGTAATCAGAAGGTTGCAGGTTCGATCCCCGGTCCTGTATACAGCATGTCGAGGTGTCCTTGAGCAAGACACTTAACCCCTAACTGCTCCCCGAGCGCCATATGTTGGCAGCTCACTGCTCCTATACAATAGGTTGGGTCAAATATGCAGAGAAATCCAAATGTCCCCTCGCGGGACTGATAAGGGAATCCTTTCCTTTCTTTCTTTCTTTCTTTAATAGATAGCTACTCAGTCTTCTAAAATGAGATGTTTTGCTCATCCAAAGATATTCTCAATTTTTTATAGCTGTTGCAATAAACCTTTCAAAGTAAAGATAACTCAACCCTGCAACAACCATCACTAATATTGTTCTCATTCTCTGGAGGAGCGTAGACATGTTGAAGTCCTGGTGCCTGCCAGAAGGGCTGCAGCAGATTTTGCAATACAGTTTGAGGGGGAGTCATGGGGAAAAGATGATGGAGTGAAATAACCCTAAGGTAGTCTTGAGCTATGCCGCCCTTGAAGGGGGCAATGAACAATCTGCAAGATACACACTGTTGCTTTTTCGCCCCTTTGTTTTATTAAGAGAGATGCTGGCTGCCCTGCATCTGTGTTGCCAGCCCTCATCCAGAGACTTACTGTCCAATACTTTAGTACCTGTTTAGCACAATGTAGAGAGGGAGAGTGTGAATGAGGATTTGAGGTTAATGAAGGAAGTGCTGATGACCTATGATGGATGGACAAGCATTGCACAGAACCTTTATCTCACTGTGATGACCCGCTTCATGAAGTCAGACAAAGTGATGGAGAGAATTCTTCGCACTAAGCGATCTACTAAGTGCAGACAGGAGTGACTGTGGCTGCAAAAATCAGAGTTATATAGGATGAGTTTCAGATCAAAGAGAAGATTTTGATGATTGCAAAGGATAGTACCATGAATATAGATATGGAGGCCAGGATAAGGAGGTACATGAAGTTGCCTTGCTTTGCTTATTGTCATAATCTTCCTGCGCAGGAGCTCTACACAGAACAAAGTGTTCGCCGGATGGGCTGATCAATCCCGCACAATGGTGGTGTGGCTGAAGAGAGCAGAGTTGGCCAAACCCATCCTCAAAGAAAATCAATGCCTCCTAAGTATGTATCTTATCTTTTCAATAAAAATATAAATATTTATATATAGCTACATATCCTAGCTAATTGCTTTTATACTTTAAGACCATCCTGTCCAGACTGGTGTTGGATGTGAAGACCAGATGGCATACATCGTTCCTGATGGTAGGAAGGATCACTAAGCAGCACCCTGCCATTCAAGCAGCTTGCATGGACCCTCGCTTGAGAACGCCAATGAAAAGAGGTATGGTTGTAGGGACTTATTTGTTTTTGTATGTTTAGAACAATACAGTGTGGCCACGACCACTTTCGGCACATTTGAGTCTTTTTCTTTCCATTAGCTTATATCCTCTTCACTTTGTGCTACCATTGGAGTCACATTCTCCTGTGGCCCCATTCAGCTTTATCCTTTGCAATGCTTTCAAATGTGGGCCAGTTACGCTACATTCCCTTAGGCTTTGCTTGAATAGAGGCATCACTCTAAATACTAAGGTCTAAAACCTCACTGCCCTTCCACTCTCAACTTCCATCACTGTTCTCCATCTTTGTTTTCCAGAAAGCTCCACATTCCTAAAGCAATGACCACTGTTGAGTTTGAATGACATAAAAGTCACATGTATTCCGATCTCCCTGGTTAGACTCAGGTCACATTGACAGAATCAGATGTTCAAACAGTAAATATACACCTCTGCTTCTCATGATATAGTCCTACTTATCAACCAGAAGGTACATCAATGGAATTTGTCTGAGCTCTTTTTGTTATGGAATATTCCAAATTCAAGGGACTAAAAATTTCCAGGTATCCTCTTCGTATGCTACACCCTTTGCCCATACTCTGCCAGATTTGTCACGTTTCTCTGTTGACTTCATATTCCCCTGTCTAATAGTCTAAAAAAAACCCAAAGGATTCCTTTATCAGTCTCACAAGGAGAATTTTGGCTTTCTCTGCATTTTAAGCCATCCTATTGTATAAGGGCAGTGAGCTGCCAACATATGGCACTCGGGGAGCAGTTAGGGGTTCAGTGTCCTGCCCATGGACACCTCGCCACACTTTCTGCAGTAATGGGGATGGAACCTATCACCTTTCGATTGCCAGATGACCACTCTACCCACTGAGCTATGCCGCCCCCATTCTAGCACCAGATATGAAAAGGGTCCAAATCTGATTGGAAAAAGTCTGATTTTTGCATCTGCATTGTGCTGAAAATAATCAGATCTGTCACATGTGGCAAATAAATCCAATTTTGGCCATTAGCCATAGGCAGGCTGGTCATCCATCAGATGGGGACAGGCTACAGAGAACTAGAAGTCATGGGTTTGAGTTAGGAGACATGGAAGGTCAGCTGAATGCCCATTGTTCATGGTAACAGGACACCCTCAGCAACATGATCTCTGTTGGATCTTGAATTGAACGTATGAAGGAGAGGGCTGATTGAGTTTACCTTCAGACCATGACAGCTTGAGAAAATGAAGTCCAATATAAACCAACACCACTCTTCAGCTAAGTAAGGGAGTGAAATCTGCTGATTTAGTACAGGAGTGGGGGATTTGCATGGTTAAGATTTTTACTCTCGACCTGGTTTTGGCACCTCTGCCCCCAGGTTTTACAGTAATGTTGGAAAACTCAGCTGATGGTACCCCTCAGCCAATAGATAATTGTGAGTATGTTCAGCCCAGGCCAAGTTCTTGCTCCAATAAGCATGGTCAGTAGAGGCAGAACAATATAAGGCATTTTCCAAATCTTTATTCATTTTCTTAGCTTCACATCTGGATAAGGAAGGACAACCTTATAACAGAGAGAGACGATGACACCAATCAAAGTTCAAAAGGCTTTCCAAAACTATTATCCAAAACCATTATCAGACACGATATCCTGGGAAAAAGAATAAAGCCAAAACGCATGTTGGATCATAAGCTCAGCAATTTGACGCTTAAAGGGCCACACAGTTGCGGACTTTGGAGAAAGTCAGAAATCGCAAAGATGGGGGAAACGCTATTAGACAGGGGAATATGAAGTCAACAGAGAAGCGTGAGAAATCTGGCAGAGTATGAGCAAAGGGTGTAGCATACGAAGAGGATACCTGGAAATTTTTAGTCCCTTGAATTTGGAATATTCCATAACAAAAAGAGCTCAGACACATTCCATTGATGTACCTTCTGGTTGATAAGTAGGACTATATCATGAGAAGGAGAGGTGTATATTTACTGTTTGAACATACAAAGTGGTCCTATGAACATAAAATACATTGAGTAGTCGCATTAGCCTACCCCTCAGAAATCTTTGAGGAAAATACCTACATTTCACTCGACATGTTACAGAATTAATGAGGTGTCAGATAATAAAGTACATCCTATTTTAAGTGTACAAAGACTATTTTACACCTGAGCTATTTGCTTTATTATGACCCTATCTCATTCAAAGCTGTAGATAAAGTGTTTGAACAACATAAACCTTACGCTAAGCTCTTTCCAGGCGAGATGACTATTGCTTTACACATTGTAACCCTGCCGAAGTCTTGATAGACCAAAGGTATATACCATACACAAACAGAATTTTTGAATCCAACCAGCATCAAAGGGATGAATAGCGAATCATGAAAACCCAGAGAGTGCTAGTTATCTATGTGATGCACTTCAGTGGACCAAATGGAAAGCTTTAATAAATGTATTGCTAAGCATGCTTAAGGTTTGAGGTAATCTTTTTTGATAGTGTTACAGGATCGCTGTGAACGGCACAAAGAAAATCCCCTTGAAATATAAAAATTGATAGCTGTTCTATATTTTACCAATAGTGTTGATATTCAAATGACTTATGTGGAGGTAATGGGGAAAAACAAAACATTTACCTATCAACTTTGAGAGTCAGATGATCTCAAGTTGATCATGAGACAAGATGTATCAGGTGACCTCGTTGGATTAGAGTTTAGGAACAGGGCACTCTCAAAGACAATCCTTATGATTCAATCAGGGTTTGTTTTTTGGTGAGGGTTCTTAAATGTATGTGCAAATGATTATTACTTTTGGTTGCTCCTGTAAGGGGTCACCACAGCAGGTCATCCATCTCCATCTCTTTCCTCTGCATCTTCTGCTGTTACACCAGCCACCTGCATGTCCTCCCTCACCACATCCATAAACCTACTCTTAGGTCTTCCTCTTTTCCTCTAACCTGGCAGCTCCATATTCAGCATCTCCCAATATTCCCAGATTCTCTCCTCTGCATATGTCCAAACCATCTCATCTTCTTCTTTGTGATGAAGGATTGTATGTTTTAAATACATTTTAGAAATAATCTGTTGCACATGGTGAAGAATTGTTGAAAAAAATCATTGCGGTGATCTATAGTCATAAGCCGAAAACTAAAATCTATCGTTCACCACTGTGCTTAACAGGATGTGAGCTGCGTTAAATCAGATGTGACTACACTCTCTGATGTCATTCCAATGAGATGTCAAAGTGAAGAGGAGATGTAGTGGAGTTTTTTTTCTGCACTCGTTGGAGATGGAATCATAATACTTGAAATAAGTGTTTTTGTACATGCTGAAATCTTGGGTAAACTCTTCAGTTTTCTTTTGCAGAAAGTTTGTTGTCAGAAGACAAATAAGGTTAAAAATGGTGAGACTTGATGCTAAGTGTGCTCTTTGGTTCACTGCATCTTCAAAAAAAGGAGGAATCGTTAAAAAAAAGCCATTAATGTTTAGGATCATACGCGGTCACATGATGATTGCTGGTTTGAGTCAAGATGCCTTAGTGATGGCCTTATTTGGCTGGGTTTCTGCGCTGTGGTCGATGAGCGGCTTTTTCTTGGCTGTACAGTGGCAGAAAACCCATTTGAATCGCCAACATGGCTATAGGTAATTTGATTGGGTTTTAGACATCTTGTTCAGAAGATACCTGTGATTACAATGAAATTGATTTTAATATAATTTCCCCTGTTCTTTAGTGTCATTTTATACCACATTGAGAAACTGCCATGTTTTTTTACTACTCTAACAACAATGGCTGATATGTTAGATATATATATATATATATACTGGCTGTGCCCTGGCATTTCAGTGGCATAATGTATTAAGTTAAGAAGTTTGAGCTAGGGTCTACCACATTGGCTCACCCGGTAGATCGTGTATCATGTAAGGCTAAGTCCTTATCACAGCAGCCTGAGTTCAAATCCGACCCAGGTCGTTTGCTGCATGTCACCCCCCCTCTCTCCCCCCTGCGTTTCCTGTCTTCTTTCTCGACTATCCTATTAAATAAAGACAGAAAATGGCTAAAATTATCTTTAAAAAGTTTGATTGAGTTTTGATACCATTTAAATACCAACTTTTATCCCTGACATATTTTTGAAATACATATTTTAACACGGGGGGGCGGCATAGCTCAGTGGGTAGAGCGGAAGTCTGATGATTGGAAGGTTGCAGGTTTGATCCCCGGTCCTGCAGAGAAGCGTGTCGAGGTATCCTTGAGCAAGACACGGTTCCCCTAACTGCTCTGCCCTGTGATAGACTGGCGACCTATACAGGGTGTACCCCACCTTCCGCCCAATGAGAACGGAGATAGGCTCCAGTTCCCTCGCAACCCGATTTCGGATAAGTGGTTGATGATGGATGGATGGATATTTTAACACAAACAACCTACAGCTGATAAAAATGGCTTTGAATAATATTTAGTTTATCTGGAAGAAGGGGACCTGATAAAAGTGTAGAAGACATTCAAATTAACGCACTTGCAGGGTTAAGTTTATAAATTGTAAATGGACTCATTTTTCTTGAGCATTTTTCTTGTCTTGCAACCACTGAAATCATTTTACAATGTATACCCCACATTTACCAATCATGGGGGATTAAAGCTAGATGCCTTTTTCCTGATGGTTCGGTGCCATTGAACCCGCTATGCCTAACTTGGAGGTGCGCACTCTACCACAGAGCCACGGCAGCCCAATACATCTGTAATATATGTATACAGCTGTAATGGGTTGGCTCATTCGCAAAGAGTGAACTTTCACCGATGGGCAATGTATTTCCTAGACTGGTATTATTCTTCAAGCATCTCTGAACTGCACACTGTGTGCAAACTAAGGTTATCAAAGTAGATAAAACACTGGTGGCATGAGTCCACACACATCTCGGGTGATGGCAGAGCTCTGCGAAGTCTTACAGCATACTTCATTAATTAGTTCCCTCCTCTCTGGTTGAAGTAGCATTAATTGATGAAAACAGCTGTTGTGGTGTGTGGTTGAAATGGAAATCTGTATTCTCTTGGCCTTCTGTAACATATGGGTTCCCCCCACTTTAGTACATAACCAGGCTTGCTGTTGGCTGAGACAATTAAATGTCTGCATTGCTGAAGGGGGCTATTTTAAACTGGCGAAGTTAGCTTTGGACTTTGGGTGGTATCACATTTCTGAACTGTGAAAGCCATTTTAATGTTGTTTTCATTTGTTATAGGTCTTATGATAGAAACATAAGGTGGCTTTTAAAGGCTATATTAGTGGACACCATGCTTTACAGGGACTGTGGTAGCTCAGTGGGTAGAGTGGTCATCTGGTGATTGGAAGGTTGTATGTTCAATCATGGCACCCACAGTGAAGTTTGTCAAAGTGTCTTTGAGTAAGACATTGTATCCAAACAGTGCTCTGCGATGGACTGGCAACCCGTCCAGGGTGCTTCCCTGCCCTTCGAGCACTGAGATAGGCTCCAGCTCCCCTTTGACCTGACTCCAGGTAAATTATTGACAATGGATGGATGGACTAGTGGACACCATGATTTACAGGGGCCATGGTAGCTCAGTGGTAGAGGGCATGCTTCAGGAACTGATGAGCCAGATGCTGTGGGGCATCAGCAAGGGCATCCAGCCTTGATCCCCGATCTCCATCTAAGTCTGTGTCCACCTCCTTTACATGGGGATAAATTGTGACATGTAAAAATTGACTTCTTTCTTTATTGAACACCATGCCAGTCAATTGGAGCAGCAATTTGCCTTCATGCCAAACGCTGGTTAGCCTTGGCATCACATTGATGCATGCAATTGCATCCTATCAAAAACATGATTCAGGTCATATTTATTTGTATAGGCCAAAATCACATGGTGGTCTCAAAGGACTCATCATCAGTGTAATATATGGCATCCCCTATCCCTACGCTCTCAACAAAATAACTCCACAAGGACATTTTTTTCAGATAGACATCATGAAATGCCATCAGAGGAGGGGTCCTTCTATGAGATAGGACAAACATACAAATCCACTGAGCAGACAGGAGTTGCAGTACTACAGTATACAACCAGATATTATATATATTGAGGTGATGTAGAATATATACAGTTAACACAGAGAATATAGCAAAGTAATCTTAAATGTATAAGGTTATTAAAATTGTAGGAGAGAGTGCAAAGCACACAGAGTGAATCTAGGATAATCCAAGACAGCATCAGGCAATCCTACAGATGCAGTCAAGTGCTGGTGGGACCCTGTGCCATGAAACCAGCTCTGCTCAGTGGGGGCCTTGAGCGAGAATAGACTTCACATGCACACAGGAGCACAAAGAAATAAGAACAGAGAAGTTTTGGGATTGATGCAAATTAGTCATAACCAAAACAAACAATACAAAAGTAATTTTGAACAAGAACAATGCAAAAGATGGCTCCAGGGGGGTACAGGCACACATTATATGTACCTGTGTTCCTGGCTGTCAGAGATACAAACAGGTTAGAAAGGTGCAATGCTTTCAGAAAGGATTTAAGAGCTCTCTCATTGCCTGGACAAGACCATGAGATTAATCTGAGGACCCACAGTCATAAAAACGCTGACACTGAGATCCTCCCAAAAGAGGATAAATCTGACAGGGCTCTGAAGGAAAATGGATTAAAAAATGGAGTGAAATTAGTGCTTTAAAGGAAATTGGAGAAGGTGGGGTTTTAGTTTATGTTTAAAAAGGTATACTCACTCAGACTCTGATGTTGACTGGGAGATTATTCCAAAGAAAAGGGCCTGCAGAGTTCTTTTCAACTCTGGGGACAGAGATGATGCTTCATAAGAACAGGGGGGTAAGAGATTGGAGCATAAGACTATAAAATCAGAAAAAAATGATAGCACATGTCCAGTAAGTATTTTATAGATCAACAGAAGTAGTTTGCTATTTCTTAATTGCGCATGATTACTTTTATGCTATTTTTGCTATATCTAATACCACATCACTCCCATCGCATCTGTCATCATCTTCTCCCTCTGTGTGAGCGTTGTGACAGTCTGCCTCTTTTGTGCATGTGAAGTCTATTTTCTCTATAGGGCCCCCCACTGAGCAAAGCTGGGTTTGGGGCGCAGGGTCCCACTGGCCTTTGACTTGTATCTATTACCCAGTAGATTTAAATTTTATGCATTAACTGTACGCGTTTTATATTACCTTGCTACATCAAAATCTTTAGTTATGCAGTTTGTCTTGACCGCCATTGTTGAAGCTAAAATTCACCTCTCATCAGAAGGTTATGTCTGCAGGTGCAGTCACCGGCCTTACATGCCAGCAATGTTGAAACTTGAGTTCATGTGTTGAAAACACAATGTGAATGTAGCATTATTTAATATAAGTAATGCCTTCCAACTCGATAAAACCACCGCTTGAACTGCTCTTGCCCTTCGTCTTTTTTTCCTTTTTTATAATCAGGCATGGTTTCTGCATAGTTGCCTTTTTAAATAATACAAGAACAGATCATTTCACATTCCATTTCATTAAATGCAGAGTTAAAGGTGATCTTTCTTTATTGAATATGCAGCACAAATATTCACAGCAAGATGCTTTTGTAGATGAAACAATGTGCCCCTACGTTTCTTTTCTCCATCACTCATCTCTCTTTTGAAATGTCACTAGCAATGATTAAGAGTGTCTTTTTCTTTTCCTCTCAGAGAAACAGGCCCCGGGGCCCCAGTCTGCTCTTGTTGCCATACCTTAAGCCCCCGCAAGTTACATTTCTAAAAACGTCTCTGCAAAGCATCAGCCCACTTGTGGACATCTGACAACACTTCAATGCTGCTCTCAGTGAGTCAGTTTCGATCTAGCGCAGGTCCATCAAGTAGCACTACACTTTTAATGTACACCCTAATTATCTGTGGATCACCAATACCAGCTCTTTGTTGTTGAAAATCCCACTCATCATTGACAATGTAAAATACTTTTGTATTATAAACTGTTGGAGTTAGATCATAATGGCTGGTACTTCTAGCAAACACACTTCTCGTGTGTGGTAACAGCCATGCAGTTGATGCTAGCTACTAGACATTGTTTGACCCACAGCAGCAAATCTAGGTCCAAAGCCAAATATTACGTTACCTATTTTGACTGTGAGCCAGATGACATGGGGCAGCCAGTGAATTTGGACAAGGTAACAAATGGCATTTGTAAGAAATAAGCAGGATAGTGGTCCAGCGGTTAGCATGTTTGTCTCCACGGTGAAAGGTCCAGGGTTTGAATCCCAGCCCAGGCCCTTTCTGTTTGGAGTTTGCATGTTCTCTCAGTGTCTGCGTAGGTTTCCTCCGGGTGTTCTGATTTCTTCCCACCATCAAAAAGGCACGTATGTTAGGATTAATTCTCCTGCCTGTGCCCCTAAGCAAGGCAATAGGAAAAAGAACTGGGGTTGGTCCCCGGGTGCTGTAGCTTCCCACTGCTTCTATATAATAGTTTGAGTTAAATGCAGAGGACAAAATTAATTTTAATAGATAAACTATCAGGCAAATTACCAAGGCATTTGGGATTGATGTGAAACTAAGGATGTCACATAATATTTATTTTCTTTTGTATTGGCCTTGATGGGGAAAAAATCCTCCTGTCCTATTTTGAGGCTATATTGTGTTTTCACAAGGAGTATGTACAGTTGCATTACTCACTCAGTTATGGTTCAAAGGCACATGAGCCTACAGCTATGGAGTACTTGAATAAAAGTCATAGTCATCAGCAATAAATGACGGTATCAGCAATAAATGACTGTATCAGCATATAGGTAAAGTTTTGAAAGTTTTGCAATTCTCACTTTATCGCCTGGATTAGACTGATGTGTCAGCCCTTAGAGTCAAAGTGAGGTGTGATGTTACTACAATTTTGGAGTAGTGACGGTATCGACCTTTACAGCCATGAGATAACCCCTCCTGCTCCACCTAGCCAGTGGTCAGTGTTTCATTTTTTCATTTTTGCAGGAGTTAGATAGGTTAGGGCAGGAATGACTAGATTAACAGTCATTTCATACCTTCAGCTGATTTTACTTTGCTGAAAAGTGAAATATCACTGTGGCTCAAAAAGAAGACATATCAGCTTAGCATTGGTGTGAAGGGAAAACACATCGGTAGCAGATTTTGATAGAAAACAAAGAAAAAAGGTTAGACCGTTCCTCAACATTCATCGTCAAAACAGAGTTACCTAAACAAGGAACTGGCATTGTTCCAACAAATAAACAAAAATGTGATTATTTTTTTATTTTGTCTCTTAAGGGGGGAATGAAAATCTGAGCTGAAAAATGGAATGTTGTAGTGTTTCTAAAGCAGGTCAACAGAACTGTATTTACATACGATGGATTTCATTTAGGTGACTGCATTTCCATTTGATTTGTTTTCAGTGAAATAGTGGTGGGCGAAAGTTTGGACAATTCAGTTTATATTGGCAACTCCTGCCTTCAGGGCATGGCAGATAGTACTCTGGGTTAGCATTACTGGAATACGCTGCTGTTCTTCTGAAAACAAACAACAATGTGAAAACACTGGACAGCTAGTTTCCAATCAGCAGCATGAAACTGCAGTGTAAATGCATCTATGCAGATATTGATATGGAGAACACCCTTGTTTGTAAAAAAAAAACCCAACACCAATATGTGTATGTTTGCTGGGGCATGAAAAAGATATCAGAGCCTGTATCTGTTCTGGATACAGGCTTGAACTTGTAATCTCTCTGGCCTCCTCATTATTTGGTCAAAGCACTGAAATTGACTTAATGCAGTTTAGAGAACTTTAAAAAAAACATTCTAATGTAGTGAGAACATTTTTACATATAATCTGTAACACACAAATGCACATAAAATAATGACAATGAATATTGTCAGACACTGCTCAATGCTGCTGCATTGAGCAGTGTCTGACAATATTCACTTGAACGAACGAACGAGAGAGAGAGAGAGAGAGAGAGATTCACTCTAAAGCCAAGGCAACAAAACAATGCTCTGAAAGATGATACATTATGCTTTTCTTTTAAACAGACAGGGCAATGTTTTAGCTTTTACCCATGACTCCACACATTAGCCAACACATTCTTTGATTTAGGGGTGGCATAGCTGGGA
Organism: Regalecus glesne; assembly: GCA_900302585.1. Classification (NCBI taxonomy): domain Eukaryota; kingdom Metazoa; phylum Chordata; class Actinopteri; order Lampriformes; family Regalecidae; genus Regalecus; species Regalecus glesne. The sequence goes on from OMLC01042265.1 coordinate 55,974, forward strand.
GGATGAGCGGTCGTCTAGTAGATTAGTGGTTCAATTCCCGGTTCCTTCAGAGACCGTGTTGAAGTGTCCTTGAGCAAGACACTGAACCCCCTACTTGCTTGGCATAACAGTTGAGAATTACTCTGGTAGCTAAATCTGGCATATTTACATTCTAAGCGTTAATTTAGATCCAATGTCCCTGTAAAGGAGATTATTCCATCCATCCAACGTCATCCTTCCGAAGTTCGGTTGTTGGGGGGAACTGGAGCCTATCTCAGCTATTATTGGAGAACACCCTGGACAGGTGGCAAATCCATCACAGGGCAGTCCAGTTAGGGGAACGTTGTCTTGCTCAAGGACACTCCGACTTCTCTACCGCTAACCGGGATTGAACCTGCAACCTTCTGATTGTCAGACAACCACTAAGCTATGCTGGCCCAGATATATTGTTATTATCACAAGAGTTTAATTGTTGCATTTATAGCATGAATTCAACCAGATGACACCATTAGTGACGTTTTGTAAAGGAAACCCCACCTGTTGGCCATTGCCCCTTCTCAAATCATTCTAAAGGATATCAGAATAATACATTTTCAACACATGTTCCGATTTTCTGTCCTCCTTAAACCGCGTCGACTGTCGGCTCCAAGTCCCAACAGTGCTTATGCTATAACCCCCCCCCGAAGTGGCACCGCACTGTCCCCCTGTATTTGGAATAAGGACTCACGTGATAGTCGAACTAGTACCCTCCCTTTCATGCATATCATTAAATCCGATCCCGCCGTAGCTATAGGTGAAGTACCCCTCGCCTTGCCATACTGAAGCAGGTGTCCAACATGGCGATCTCTGGCAACGGGTCTCCCGCGACTATTCTCTTTTTATTCATGATTCCAGCGACTCTTCACAAAGGTAGGGTTTTATTTCATGCTGTTTTGAACCTGAACATGGAAAATAATGCGTTTCTTTTCCCTTTTGCCCCGGAATTCTCATGGATTTAGGAGACGGCGGGAGTGGGGGTACGACTGTTTGGTCCGTGTGTAGGGCAAGGTTTGGACGTGTCCGCAGTATTTCCCGATGGATGTGTCTGTTGAACAAGTGAGGTTTTGTTCCCTCTGAAAGTGTCCGTAAAGTTGGAGTAACATTGATACATCGCTGTGTTTAGGGTGTGGAGGACTGATGTGCGTTGCGGTCTTTTTGAGACAATTGCGGTTGATTTATTTTTTTTGAAAAGATTTAATATTTTAGCAACCGTTACGATGTTTTGTCGCTGACATCAGTTTGGTCCGCGCCCTCAACACTCAGCAAGAGCGCTTCACTCGGGCTAGTGCTGCGCCGACGCACCGCTGCTAACTCGCATACATCTGAGTCTTGTGTTATTCTCAACTGGTGCTCCGTTAAACACATCTCCATCTCATGTCCCCGACTAGGAGAGGTTGCGCATCCGATTTTGCCACCTGCCTTAGCGTAGTTACTTTTCCGTGCCTCGGTGCATCTGTTGTAAACAATGAAGCATAGATGGAATAAACCCGCTATCCTTCATCCCCTTGTTTTGCTGTACGTAGCCCGGTGGAAAGAAACGGTGTGCGTTTAGAGTGGAGCTGTAGAGGAGAGTAATGCAGCCCCCGATGCCCCTGTGTGTGTTGACTGCGATGCTAGAGAACTCTCCAGCCGGCTGACACCACGTCTTCGCGGTGCAGATAAACCAGAGGATGAGGCTGCTTTTTGAGAAATAGGGGGTATAT